>JANKKB010002944.1:0-56719 GCA_026225775.1 Bursera palmeri
AAATGTGCTGATATTAAGCGCCGAATGCGGCCACAAAAGCGGGAAAAAAAACAGGGATAAGAAGATTATTGCAACATGGTTTGGGGGTAAAAGAGTAGTTGGGGATTTGGGCTTGAGTAGGCTCATCGTCGTCGACCAGTTGCACACCACGTATCAGAGTTGGTGGTGGGCAGTCATTGCTGGTAACTTGTAAGAGTAAGAGTACTACAGTTGGGTAAATAAACTAAGAATTTTACTGCCTATGTGGGACCAAGTCGTTGCAACAGACACGGATCATCATTCAGTAAGTCTCCACTGCCTTGAGATTCGAGTTTTCTCTTTTTTGACTTTTCATGCGAGCTCTAGTGCTATTGCTCTGTATTGATGAAAAAGCACTCTTTTCTCCGGTGAATGGGTCAGCCATTACCTACTGCTAGTGCTCCTAGTCTTTTCATTGTTCGAGTAACAAGACAACAGGACCCTTTTCTGGACTTGCCAGATTAGTCCAGAACGGTACAGTGAAAAAGCGATTCAAATTCATGAGATGATGATATGAACCCCTGATCAGCCCTTTTCATTCATAAATTATACATCATATACTCTGCTTTTATCATTATTCTTTTTGTTTCCGGGGATAAAGACACTTCTTGCCTTGCCTTGCCATTTCAAACTCGTCAACCACCAATGTGAAAGCTGATTGTAGATTTTCTTTCCTGCCGAAGTTTCTTTTGGGTTCTCAAAACCAATTGAAAGATTCAATTGGCATTTAACAATTTTCAGTAGGAACTCTAAAAATGAACCAAAGACCATACTATCCCTGACTGATCTTCGATATCTGCGTTTCACTAATAATGTCAGGATTGATATGTAAAATAATCCATTACTATTCTAAAATCTCTGACCAAGAATACAAGTTAGGCTGTCATTCTTTACATCTCCAAGCATTTGAATAGAAAAAAAGGAAGTAAAACATCCACATCACAATCAAACACAGAAAGAAAAATCAGAAACAAATGACAAATCGCAAACAAGAGATAAGCTCTGTATAAATAATTGGTTGGAAATTTTAGTTAAAAAGCCGGGAATCTAAGTTTCATAATCCATCTGATGCCGATCAAATATTCTACAAATGGCATACACAGGACAAAAGCTCGCAAAAACTAACGGTACTGGTAAAGCTTGGACTGCAAGTGCAGATCAGGTTTCCACCACTGGTGAATTCCGTGGGCTTGTTTGAAATCCCGTGAAGAAGTTGCATTAACTGTCAGATTCGCTGATGGAATAAGGTGTAAAGGTTCTGACGTCTTCCCACCCATAATATCCAAAAATAAACCTCCAAGAGAGTTTTGAGTCGCTAACCTTTCAATACCTCCTGCTCCAATCTCCTCCATCTTCTTCCTATGTTCAAAATATCCAACATATTCTGAGCAGATGTGATCAGCTGGATTCACAAATAAAGAAGGGACCCAGGCAGAGAGAGCAACAAATAGATCCTCAGACCGATTATTGTGATGCTTTTTCTTTGCAGCAAGGGCAAGTCCAGCTGTGATAACACTGCCTGCTATTCGGATCCCATGCTTCACTCTCTTATCTTTGATTCTCTCAATTGGGGCTGAAAAGAATGGTGGATTGAACAGAAATGCTTCAAGTAAAACTCCTGTTTTAGCCATAGTCTTCCCTGCAAGCATTGCCATGGCTGATCCGAGGGAATGGCCAGCCAACCAGACATTTGAATTACCTACAGAAGCAACCATGTTTCTGACAGCTTGCATAGCAATTTCAAAGCGAGATGTCAGGTGGAGTCCATTTTGGATTAAGTGGAGATCCAACTCAAGGTCCCGTGTAAAAGAGTCTGGTTTGGTCAGGGTACCTCGGAAGGCAATAACATAACGTGGAGTTCCAGCTGTTGACAGGTCAGAGTGAGAGGCTGGAGGTTTGTATTCATAGATGGCACCAAAGACAGAGAAATCAGCATCGTCTTTAAGCTGACGGATCAACTTAAAATGGAAGAACTCCCACCAAGGAGGAGCAAGAGCTTGGGTATCTTCACGCTCCTGCTGACGATCTCGCTCTACAATGTAGACACCCTGAACCAAACAGGCAGCTACAGACCTTCGATGATGCTCATTTTTCCTACATAAGTTAGCACATAATCCAGGAGTTAAGAAAACAAACCATCTTTGGTTATATAGTTTGAAGTTCCAAGTTATAATGAGTCCAGTACAACCATGTTTCTAATCTTTCCAATCCAAGTTCAGTACGTAATGACTCATAACAAAATAATTATAAGTTTCAACAAAAGTTTGCACAGCCACAGGTTATAAAGTGTGCATACGACATGAAAGAATTACAGAGGCTAAACCAGAGTCAAGTCAACATGTAATGCAGCAGCATACTACATATCTGTCACAAGTTTTTACAATGCCACATCCTACAAAAAATTAGTGTTTGTTTCGAGGATCCCTATAGCAGGAAGGCAATAAGCCAAACATCCATCAATCCATTTCGAAGTGAGCGCACCCAAGAATGTGGACAAGCACGTGATGAGATGAAAATATATAACACTTAACCTAAACTGATAATTGATTTAAAACTCCATGTATGATTTAAATGCTTGTCCAATATAGCTGGCCGCAACTAATTTTCAAGTGAGTAAGTTAGCTGAGTTGGGTTGAGTTTATTGTACCCATTATACTTAGCAGAAGGTCTCTTACCAATCAATAGTGGTTAGGTGTAAGGGGCCTGAAAGGCTAAAATCTTCCCTCTCGGAGGCCATTACATCATATGTTATTTTTCTTCTTTCTTCCTGATATCCTCAAATGCAGTTCTGCATACACAAGGAATAATAATTGAGTTTACAGCTGTCAATGATCGAATACTTTTCACAAAAATATCGATGCTAGGAGGCATTCCTTCAATAGCAACAATTAAACAATTCAGACAAAACCATCTCCAGGAAATGCATCACAAAAAAAAGTCACATTCTCTCAAAAGAAACTCAACAAACACTACCAGTTAACAATTCACTCAAAGAAATATTTCACCATTGTCTTTTGTTCTTTGTACTCTTAGTGAGTGAGAATGGTAAACAAGCACACGATCTATTATTCATTATTTTATTATTCTTTTGCACATGCTGTAATCTTAATCTATACTGTTAATATTCAACAAACACAAATCAAAAGCAATGCGGTTGACGATTATTATCAAAGCAACTACAAGTAGAAATTGAATATTTAAAATCAAAAACAAAAATACTAACCTAATTCTCAGAACATAATCAAAACCTAAAATGTATTGAATCTATTGTGGAGAAAAATGTACCTGGATGAGACTGAATGTAGAGCAGATCTAACTTTCTACTTCTCGATATGTGATTAAGAGAGAAGTGGTCGAGTCGACGAAGCAACGTTAAAATGTCTCTATCAGCGAAAGGGAACAGAAAGTCACATGTTTTTTAACCTTAAAATTCAAGCCGAAGGAGCGACGCTTAAACGGGCGTTTTGTCATGGGTCGGATCGGATTGCTTGTCCAAGCGGGACCATTGGGTTCCTGACCGTAAGTTCCAACCGCAAAAGAATTTTTTATAAGCGAATTCGCTATTTTTAGTTTTAGTTGAAGGAAAGAAAAATTATTTGAAATTTCTTGTATCCACGTTTTTGAATAATATTAGATATTATATTCTCCGTAAAATATAAATATTTCCAGATTATTTAATAGTTTAACCACTAAATAACTTCTCTTCTTCTATTATTATCATTATTTTTAGTATAGCTTTTTTTTTTTTATTGATTAAAAATAGTAGCTGTCAAATGTAGTCGATGTGCCTTTGTATGTGGAGGAAAGTGTAAAACTAAAGCTTCGATGTGTCTTTGTATGTGGAGAAAAGTGTAAAACTAAAGCTTAAAATTGCCTACACGCTAAGAAAGCCAAGATGAAACACTAACAGTCTAAGGTTTTTACCTAGAAGAGTGACACATCGTCCTGTGAACGCCATATATGTATTTGAGTATTTGACAAATTATTTTAATGTGTTAAAGTTAGATGCTTCTCTTAAGACCCCACTTTAGTAGACAAGATTCTCGTCCACAAGCGCGAAGCAAACTAGAGAAGCAGTGAAAGATATAGAGAATTGCCAGCACCTCTCGAGGTGAATATACCTTAATTTTAGTAGCAGCACGCGGCTCATGCAGGAGCTGTTTTGACATATTCTATGTTGCAATAGATCAAATAAAAAAACTCGTATATTACAGTGAAGATATATAAGCGTAATATGTCAAAACAATTAATATCACTCAATAGAAGATTACTACTAATCTCCTCTTCGCTACTACACATTAATAAACAAACAAAATACCACCTCCCACTTCTCCGGTAACTATGACTAGTCATAGATGAAAGAAGAATGACACCGTCGCCAAGCCAAATTTCGTGAGCTCAAGGAACCACAAAAATGTTGCAAATCTACTTTGACCAAGCAACTGCATCAATTTCTGCTTGTGCACTCTTGTACAACTCAAGCCTCTTAGCAAGGTTAGCTCGTCGCTCCATAACCGCTGGATCTTCATTCAATAATGATGACAACCGCTTTTGCTGCAAAGAATTTTAAAAATCAATTCAATCAATCTTTTGCTACAATGGAAAAGCACAAAACTTTCCAGAAACTTGTAATAAAAATATAGGTCCAGGATTATCACCTCCATTTTACCCAACTCAATGAAGAAATGGTCAAGCAGGCTTCGTTTAGCCTCACGTACTTGACAATAAACAATGGACTTGGGAATAGAGTTCCGCAGACTTGCACAGACCATATTGACATATGATAAAACGGTCGTTCCTGTATATAAAGAAGAATCACGCCCACAGTCAGTAGTTAGATTATGTAGATTTTCATACAACTGGCAAAGTCTTCAAGGTAAAGATCTGTGGGAGAAGAGACAGAATAAGATATATCCCAATTCGGGCATGTCTCCACATAAAACTTACCAATTCGCCTCAGATAAGAATCATTGTATCTATCAAAAATAGAATGTGTTGGATTGCCCCCTTTCTCAACATCCTGAGGAAGCTTTCGGAAGAAATCAACTGTCAGATAACTAGACTCCATATCAACAAGCTGAAGTGTTGCTTTTTTGCTTGTTTCTTTCATTCTATCAAGTGATTCAACAGCTGCATTTCCAACCTCTACTCTGAGAGCAGGATACTGCTTTAACTCCTGAGAATCAAGCAAAAACAATTTTCATATCAGCTTGAAGAATTAGACCTAGTGTTAAAATAAACAAATTATCTCAAGTCTTCTATATAAGTAAAGAGTGACGAGAGAAATGTTTTACATTCTGCATGAAGCATCATATTAACAGTTTGCAGATTCTGATCGAAACCAACTTTGTAAATAGTCAGGGCTTTGGAAAAAATTTCTTATTTATTTTTTCATTATCGTGTATGGAAGTTCTACGTAAACTGTTTAAAGGGATAAAATCATTTACAAGATACCACAGTACTTAAACTATGCGGTAAAACTTTATAAATCATTTGAAAGACTCCTAAAACCTATCAAACATTACTAGTTAATGAAACGAGATCATTTAGTTAAGACCATTAAAATAATAAGGTGAAACCACTAAGAACAGAAAATTCAGTAGCAGTAAGGAACAGCATTTAAGGAACATACTGTAGTCTCACTGATAGCCTTGTGAACCAGTTCCTTCAGTAAAGCATGAACCTGAAATTTAAATAAACAAAATTAACCCACTTGAAGTTTCAGATATATGATGCATCAAAGGCTCATAAATTATAAAGAACAAACAACTTTACACATTTAGGGCACACACACACACACATATCCACCAGCATTCTACTCAGCCAGAAAGAATATATTTAACTTAAGTTCTCTCATTCTAGAATTTATAATAAGAATAACAAATTATGAAAACCTAATTTCCAACATTTTCCAACTATCGGCTTTGTGTGGAGAAGAAGAAAAAAGGAAAAAAAAAAAGAAAGAAAGAAAGATAAGGTGGGTCAGAAAATATTTATAAATATAAAAGTTTCACGTGTGCCAAGTTGAATGTTAAATATGATTTTCCTCCTAAATTTCATGCATACCGCATCAACAGCTGCCTCAGCTGGACCTCTGATGGTAACTAAGGAAGATTCAATCAAACGTCGGTAACCTTGCTCAGGAGCTATTAAATGAGGTTGGTATCCATCAGCTTCAGTGATGAGCTTCCGAATATTTTCCATTGAAAGTTGCTTGTCAAATTGCAACCTTTTTAGAGCAGCAGGAAGCTGGATATCGAAAACATGGTAAATCTTATCCCCCCCAGGTCGCCTGTGAAAAACAACAACATACCAATAAAAACTTTAGAAAATTCGTAAGAATTTTCAAATTATAGGAATAAAGGGCCAATCCAGGTAGAATTGAATAGTCCAAAAGAGATAAAAGGTATGATGCTTACACGCCATCAAGATGCTCCTTATATGTTTGATCAAAAAGACGACAAATCTCGGTGATCGTATACAGCTTTCCCTGCATGTCATAAGAACCAATTCTTAGCAATTCCAGCAGAATTTATAACTAAGGATCATTTTAAAAATGATGTGGCACAAGCCCACACATTGAGCCAAACAGAGCACACTTACTCCTGCATCAGCAGCAATAGGCTTCCCAAGACGACTCAATTCTGTTTCTAGCTCTATAATTGTTTTGCTAATAAGGGACTGGATGCCCGGGATTCTGGATTTGATTACACTTTCCAAATGCTGAGATAGAACCATTATCGAGGAGTTATTATCATTCATGCAACATTGTATAGCAAACCAAACATTTTGATTTTTACCTACCAAAATATAATTGTAAGCATTGCATTTCATTTGCCTACCTTTGAAAGCATCTTTGCGAGATGCTCAGAACCCATTCTGTGTCCAAGGTGCTTGTACTCTGGGGTATTAGCAAAATACTCGCGCTCTCTACGCCGAGCAGCAATCATGTCAACATTCTTGTTGATATCTTGTTGTGAGCGATTCACAACACCCACCCATGGGAATTTTAGACGATAAGACTTCCCTTCCAATATCTAAGAAAACCAAAATGTAACTCAGGATACAAATAAGGCTATAAATGTTTCTACATGCTGAGTGGAACAAACAAGTATAACAGAAAATGTTTGTTGTTACTTAGGATGACTGTCTTACAGTGGAAACCAGAAGGAGAGCTCAAGAGAGGCAAAAGTAAGTGTTCAGCTACTTCAAATTCACATAAACCGGCAATAACAATGATAAAATGCCACCTTTAAATAACTAATAGCCAAACTCAAAGCAATTTTTATCAGACCACTTGACTCACCCAAAATATTAACTGCAAATGACCTGATTGTATCTATATGCTCAATTTCAATTTAATAGAACGCTGGTGAACTATCTGCTAGATGAAAACAACATATGCAACATTTTTTAGATCCATTTCATTTATAATTTGAGAATATTTAATTAAAAAAAAATTAATGAAGAAATTAATCTGACTTACATCAACTGCATCAGTACCCTTATCCATAAGATCAATCTTTGTCAGGACTCCAATTGTCCTATCACCTGAAAAATTTATGAAGATGAATCAAGTACAAAAAATCTAAGGAGTCATCTGTGCTAAAAATTATATACACCAACATTCATGTTTAGATTAAAGAGTTTATATATTTCAGATATGATGGCAAGCAAACCCAAAAAACTGTAAATTTGAGGTATAGAGCAAACGTATATAGCTTCCTAATAAGCAATATTGCAATTACCTGTAGGGTCTACCTCACGAGAGATTTTGATTGCATCAGATGTAGCAAGATCTTGATTTGCAGGCGAAATTGCAAGAATTATACAGTTGGGCTGTGGAAAAAATTTCAGAATAGTATAACAAGTTAGCTTTTCTCTTAGTATACATCATAATAACTTAAGTTAAATCAAACCTAGATTAACAGAAGGAAGAAATCACCTTAATGGAAGTAATTATTGCCACCTAAGTTAATTAGTGCTCCGAATCATAGAAAATGTTTCAATTCTTGAAATGTAAATTACCTTTTCAATGTAGGAGCGAACCATATTCTCAATATCTTGCACAATACTGTCTGGTTGACCCTCTGTATACCCAAGATAATCTCTTAGTATGAAATTTTACAGAGCATAAACCCAAATTAAGGCATATTTCATTTTAATTATAAATCTGAAAACACATGGAACTCACCAATTGCTACTTTCGTAAGCCCAGGAAGATCAATTAGCGTCAAGTTGACGACTGCCAAAGTTCAAAAGGAAAAAGCATAAAAAGTTTTGGAATATCACAACCAAACAAATAAGTTGAATTAAAATGCGACAACATCACTGATGTGGAATCCAACACAGATCTTTCTATTCTACATATATAAAATCTTAAGATTACACACTGTTTTGTCATCAAAATCATGCTTCAACAATGGGGCACGAGAAGAATTACCATTAGGAGAATATATGCTGAGATGAATTGGCACGCTGGAGATTTGTTTGGTTCGGCCAGTCTCTCGATCAGTCTCATCTTGAATCTCCTTCCTCACAGCAGCTAACAAAAATTTACAACCAAAATTAACATGTGAAATGGAACAAAACTATAATAAAGAATCATAATGCCATCTAACAACAGGTTTCATAAATATCGAATAAAAGCAAATAAGGATTTATACCGAAATCAGTGAATCTTTTTCTCGGGAGGTGAAGAAACTCGGCATACTCTCTGGTGCCTTCATCGCTCTTATGAAGCTGCAACACCAGAGGACGCCGTGTAACAATCCCTGCACACATTTTGTAAACGCGTTACTCACCAAACTTCAAAATCAAATCAAACGTTACAGCAGAGGGTTCAAAGCAGTATAATACCAGATCCACGAGGCAAAAAGTCCTTGCCAACAATGCTCTCCAACACGGAAGACTTGCCCGAACTCTGTTAAAAAACGCCACAAAAAACACATCAAGATCCAAACACGGCTCAGATCAAACAAATACAAGCTTAGCTATAAAACAGTGAACATCGGAGCTGACCTGGCCACCGACGACAGCAATCGCTGGCAGAGAGTCCCAAAGAGTTGGTAATGCACTGGTGTCGCCATGGTCACCAAGAGCCGTACAAGCTCTCTGTATTTTGTTAACCAAGGAAATCAAGTTCTCCATCTGTGCTGTAAGCTCGGAGAAGACGACGAAGGCGACGACACGAGAACGATTAGTTAGTTGTCAGATTCAGCTCACCTGGATCTGACAACTTAGGGCTGGGAAACGGCGAGGTCTGAGAAGAGATCTGTGATTAAATTGCTTTCGCCGGCAAGATAGAAAGAGAAGAGAGAGAGAGAATTTGAAGTTTGAAATGAAGAGAAAAGTAGCGTAGTTAATGTTAAAAAAGCGCGTAGCGTTTACTAGTGCTGTGTCGTTTTTGTTCTGAAACGAAAAGGCGGTGACCAACCAAAACGACAACGGACCTCCAAAGCCGGTTTTGAGTAAGGGCTTTACCTTAACGAGATTCTCGTCTTGCGAGATTTTAGTCGGCAAGTCGCTTTCTACGTGTCTCTACTTCAACTAATTTATTCTTATTTTAAGAAAAAAAAATAAGATTATATCATTTTACACGTATTTCTTTTTCATAAATTAATAAAATTCATCTCAAATTTTGTTCTCAAAATGGTTTTAAATTAATTAAATACCCTTATTTGTATAAAGTATATCTAATTATGAAATACTTAGTATTGAAAATTCATGGTTGAAACAAAAAAATAGTGACATATGAGACAATAATAAATTCCAATTGGAGTACCTAATTTTTATATTAAATTAATTGCTTTTTACTTTTCTTTTTAACAGATACGTATTCCTTATAATATAAAACTTACTCTCAAGATTAAGTTAAAATATGAAAACATGAATAATGTTGCTTTCCACTTTAAAAGAATAAAAAAAATACACATTTTTCTATATTATCATATTATTCTATCATTTACCACATTTTAAAAGAATTTTAGAAATAAAACTAATATGATATTTACAAAAATTTTCATATAAATAATATTATTGTGAGATAGTATAATAAAAATAAGTTTCAGGATTAATTATATTAATTAAGTTGTTGATATTACAATCATATAGTAAAATATCATATGAATTAATATATTGTGGATGTACCACTAGTTTTTCGTTAAAGCTTCAAAAAGTCTAGTTGTTGCCTTACAAATTTCAAACCACGCTGATCATCAAGCTGAAGTCAACAGCATGGTCCACCACATCATTTGAACTTGGAACGGGAGCAGGAGATCCACCATTTTTTTAAACCCAACGGCACAATTAGCACCACTTGTAACTCTGGCCCAGGTGATCAATTTTAATCATTACATTTAATTTGAATTAATATTCTCAAAAGTAGGAATATATTTAATTATTATTCTATTAATTAACCTTTAGCATATTTTTTGATTGGCGTACTTACGACCGTTTTAGGCGCATTCAAGCATGCACGTTAGGTCATGTCACTACATAGTTGTCGTCTTGCTTGGCCCAGTGCAATCAAATCCATTTTCTTCACATTTGGGCCCAAGCCCATTTTTCAACCTAGTAGACGATTAAGAGCCCAATAGCAGGCCTTCGCATCACAGTTAATTGACATAATAAAATCCATTGTTAAAGAGGAAGAAAGGCGAAAAAAGTGCAACGTAAACAGGGACAAGGGGAAAATTCTTTACTACTTTATACTTAAAATTGGTCACATTGTACCTAAACATATATATAAGACTCGAAGCCTAAAAGGAGTCACACAAATAAGAGTTTATTGCTGCACAGAAGAAAACAACCCAGCAGTCGTGGGATGCTTTCTAGCAGTCTCTGGATTAATAGTCCCCATAGTGATAATAAGATTATCCTAAAACAGATTACAGAAGCCTAATATTTTAGAGATATGATAAACATGACAGCGTGGACAAGAAAGATTTGACATATTATTGCCTTGTCAGTTAGTAGAGTTGGAAGCTTCATATCCATAAGGATTCTTGCTGGCCCAGTTCCATTGATCCCGGCACATCTCATCAATGCCATATTTTGCTCTGTAACAAAAATTGAAAAATAATAATTAAACAACGATTCATACGAAACGCTTATTGCATGCCCTGCAATAAGCCACCATCTTATGAAAGCAACACAACCCTGACGTTGGTTAATTAATTATGCAAATATTATTCACATTGGAAGCATATATTTGTACACCGAAAACCACTTACTTCCAGTTCAATTCACGTTCTGCTTTTTCTGTGGATGCATAAACAGTTTCTGCATCACCCGGTCGCCTTCCAGACATTACAAGAGGAATTTTCTGATACAGAGAAACGATAAATACATTAATTAGTAAATAACAACTGAAATCGATTAATTTTAATATGATATAGAGAATTAATGGGATTTTCACTTTTTAAAAAAAAAATTAATAGATAACATGATAGCCATACAATTCACATCAAAGTTCTATATTATTCTTGCATGATTTATTTTTGTTTATTTCCCTTTATATCTAGGATTAAGTTTAGCATACTAAAATTATGACTACAAATTACAAATAACTATAAGAAAAGAATAATATTTTTTCATTATTCCTTTTGGAAATTAATCTTTACCTAAAAAACTTGATTCTTTAAATTGGGAAGTATTGCTAATTTCCATTCAGAAATAAAATTTTGATTTTGTAAAATATATGTCACCAGTTTAATTGAATCCAAATTCTAAGTGATTAAGTCATAAACCTATCAGAACTAGCAAAATAGATGGCAAAGGAAACAATATCACACAAAAAAATTTCATCAGTGAATTGAAGCTTAGAAAATAAGATTGTTATGTTATGTACAAATATAACAGAATTAGCACCTTTCCAGAGGCCTTCTCAAATGCTGCAACCATCTCCAAAACTGATGTCCCTTTTCCCGTTCCCAAGTTGTACACCTCACAACCTGTAAAGACATGTCCAGGATCAATTCAAGACTGAGGATTTCCCACAACACTTACCACTCAAAAAAAGAATCCGAAAGATAAGATAACCTAGGAATACAGATTCCAACAACAATGAAAAGTAAATTTTATGGTTTCAAAATTCAAATTCCATTAACAAACCAAAGAAGAATGAAAAATGTAACATCTGAGCATATACCAATAAAAGGATCACAAAGTTTCTGCAATGCAGCAATGTGGCCATCAGCTAAATCAACAACGTGAATGTAATCACGAACCTGCAAAGAAACAAGTTCCACCAAAATCAATCCTCAATCAGAAGCAAACAAATCACATCTTGCATTAACTGACATGCATGCACATATGAAACAAAAATTTAGCAGCAAAAACATCCTAAGAAAGCATACCCCAGTCCCATCCCTAGTTGAATAATCATTTCCAAAAACTGTTAATGCTGGACGCCTGCCAACTGCAACTTGCTGCACAAAGGGCATAAGGTTGTTTGGAATCCCACGAGGATCCTCACCAATTTCGCCACTAGGATGTGCACCAACAGGATTGAAGTATCTTAGCAATATGATTCTCCAGTCAGGGTCTGAGCGATAGATATCACGACAAATCTCTTCAATGAAAAGCTGACAGATCAATCTTGTTAGACTTTCATAAGAAGATAATATTAGAATCCACTTAATAACAAATTATTAAATAAAATTATAGAAGAATTTTTGTAGAGACCCAAAGCATGAAGCAGGGAATATATTACTGATACCCAAAGTTATTTATAATCTTCCTAATAAATGAAGCTACTGTATTTCAGATGTTCTGTACAACAAATACCTTGGTACGCCCATAAGGGTTTACAGCCTGCAACGGGAACTCTTCTGTACATGGAACCTCCTTTGGCCAACCATAAACAGTAGCTGATGATGAAAAAACCAGCTGAAATGTTTCAAAATTCAAAGATAGATCATGTTACTGGTATACTAACAATGAGGGACAATCATCAATTAATCATGAATCCATTAAATTGCGTCAAAAGTAGCTCAAAATTGAATCTCTCAGCTTTTGGTTAATCCTACATTCAACCAATCATGTGTACTTGGTAATTCAGGGTTCTCAAGTAACCATTGCATAAAGGAAGTATACATGGATTAATGCAACTTTACAGCTACAAAGGCTGTCATCATGCTTGAAAGATGAAAATGCAGATCATACATTTTTGCAACCATAGGTGCCCATTACTTCCAAAAGAGTAATCGTTCCAATAAGATTGTTGTTATAATAGAGCAACGGTTTCTCCACACTTTCACCAACTGCTTTCAGACCAGCAAAATGGATGACAGCATCAAACCTGAAGTGCAGACAGGAGGACCAATGAGAAGGAGGACAAAAAAGAAGATAACCACATGTTAATTCTCTATTCTTGAAGAGTTTTCAGATTTAGATATCTAACCAAGTCCAATCAACAAAGAATTTTTTGCCCTTGTTTTTTTAATTTCCCCTTTCCATAGACAGGTAGCAATCATCCAATAAAAAATATTTCATTAACGCTACATATATGCAATTAAAAATTTGATATTCATATGTTCCAAATCTTAAACTCAAGAGGACCAACATTATAAGACAACAAAGCCATTACCCACATGCAAAATGTTGCCAAACGATGTTTTGACATTGCCAGTGGAAAGAAACTATGAAGAGAAAATACAAAGTGACAGACCATGACACACCGAGAAGGAAAAAAGTTTTGAGGAAACAATCAATCTTAGTCACTTTTTGTAGAGAGTTATAATTTAACAATAAGGAAGCAGAAGCCTATCATAGCAGTAGACCCATACTTAGTTTCAGCAAACAGTTTCTCCAGTTCTGGTTTGTTCCGAAGATCCAACTGCATTTAAGCAGAAATTTCAAGATCAGGACCAGCATTCAGTCATATTTACAGAAAAAAATTAGTCAATACATAAAAAAGTTTAATCATAAAAAATACTCAACGGCTATCGAAAAGTATCAAGAAATTCACTGAAATAGCCTCCCAGAATAAAAAACAAAAGAAGACCTAATTGAAAGATAATCTTCCATAGTGAACAGTATAATCAGTTCAAAGTTTTCTTTATTAATTATATAAATCATCTACTAGATCATATTTGCCCTACAATTGAAGGTAAGCGAGTTACAGAAGTAGATCAAATACATGACTGGGTATGCAATATCACCGAAAGCAAACATGCATTTCATAAAAATAGCAGTAATTAAAAAAGTAAATCAAATTATCTCTCTAATCAACAAACATAAGCTCAATTAATTAAACTAAATTGACAATTAAGTCTCTAACTTTTGGCGCGAATAAACAGAGCTACCGAATGCAAAATAGGTTAAGTTAACAATCATCCTAAGAACCAAAAATAATCAAAACTTTATAGTAAAAAGTTGAACTTGCCAAATTTCCAACATCTAAACAATTCTAGACAAAAAGGGTGAATTAAAAAAAAAAAAAAAAGTAGAGAGAAAAAAAGGAGCAAGAACTAAACCTTGTAAAAAGAAAGGTTGCCGCCGAGATCACCAGCGAGTTTTTTTACTTTAGTGATGGCAATTTCAGATGAGTTATCGAGATTATCAACCACTACAGCCTTGTAGCCATCCAGGAGCAACTGCAGCACTGTGTGGCTGCCAATGTAACCGGCGCCACCAGTGACCAAAATAGTCTTCACCATCTTGAAACGCAGAAGGGGATTTGAGAGGAAAAAGAGAGAGATATTGAGAAAAGGGAAGTTAGAAAGTTACAAACTTTGGCTTGAAACTTACAAAAAACTGAATTAGAAAAGAGGGAAAGTGAGGCCGATTTATAAGCCGAGAATATTATAATTGGAAATAAATAAATAAATATTCGTCCTCCTTCGAGAGACAGGTAGTGACACGTGTAGTGATTCGATTAGTTACAGTTGTAGACCTTAGTAATTTTGGTGCAGGGAACCGTTGAGCTTAACTGGCAGAGACATAGAGAGTGAAAGTTTCACGGAATTCTGTCTTGTTTTTCCCACGAATTGACGGGATTACCCTTGCAGTCGTGTGCTTGTTGTAACTTACAAGTGTCCGCTTGACACGTAACTAGCAAGGGTGTTTTCGTCAATGAAGAGGGATTTCACCTAGAAGTTTCTCGCCTTTCGGTTATCTCCTATTTAGACCCTTCTGTCTTGACGGGTATTACATCATCTAGATTGACGAAGAGTNCAAACCATAACTGTTCTGTAGTCCCAAAATAAATGGCAATTCACGTCACCTAAACTTGAAACGCTCCTCTATGCTTATTTTTGGGTTATTATGAAACTATCCAAATCTGGGGGTTGGTTTGATTTTAGGGAGTCTCTAATTAGTCTCTTTTTCATTTTGAAAGTATCAAGTATCAACCATGTTTATTATATTTTGGTTTGGGTTTGACAAGTCACAAGCGACCGTATAAAGAAAATACATGTCAACGGAAAGGTGGGTGAGGTTGGATGACACATGGAAGTTATTGGGGTAATCAAGTGCTCTAGACTCAAGAATGGGATCTTCAAAGTAAAAAAAGGACCCACAACTTACTCTTTAAGAAACCAAACTTTCAACTTCTCAATCTTGATACCATCGATGATATTACATATATTATAGATGGAAAATTTTCTGAAACAAGCATAAGAATTGGGTTAGTAAACTTCCATATGAAGGTTTTTAAAATTTTCATTTCAACCCTTATACTTAATGTAGGTTAATTAATTTTAGGGGTATTAATGTTATGAATTCAAACGTAAAGAATATGGGTGGAAATATCCCATACGATAGTCTTTAAGACAGGGGAGATGACACGAGTTTGATTGAGTTTTGTCCCTTTACGTACGACGGTGGAAGGGTAGAACGCGGAAGTGCAATGGTTGGCTTAAATCACAAACATAAAGAAACTTGTAAAAAATTGAAATAATGATACATAAATTCAATTTGGTCGCCTTTATCACAGCATCGGCACCTTGAAAAGAAAAGAAAAAAGAAGATGTTCAAAGTAGAAAGTTAGCTTTTTTTTTTTTTTTTTTTTTTTTTTTTTTTTAAAAGTTNAAAGTTAGCTTTTTTTTTTTTTTTTTTTTTTTTTCTTTTGACAAAGTTGAGTCACCTTTTTCGCGAATAATATTGTAGACTGAATGATATGGAAAGTTAAGGACAGAGCCTTTCAATAGGAGCTATTTGATTCCTGAGTTGCTTGCACCATTCAGAGACTCATCGCATAAAAGGGAAGAAAGAAAGAGCTATGTTTAATGATTTCGCAATTATCATGAATATAGATTCCATCCCACCCACCCCACACATCCACCGACCATGAAAGCTAAGATTTTTTATTTTTTTTTTAATAATAATAATTAACTAACTTAGTTCATGTGTTGCTTGAGCCAGAAGCAATTTTAAATTTGGTTTTACGGGTAACCAACAAATCTGTGTACAGCTAACTCCAACTCCAAGTTCCTTGTACCAAAGGTTCAGGCAACGAATGAATAATAAGGTTGTAAGTGAGTGACGAAGGACTCAGAAAAAGAAAAAGAATGTGGACCAAAAAATTTGCATGCCACCAAATGTTTAAAGGTTGAAAAGGCAAACAATTCTTTCAGATTGAATCAAAGAATTAAAAAGAAATGCGCAAATTCCGATACAAAGCATTCAGTCTTTGTTGATACAATTTCACAATTTCAATACACAATATTCATGTACATAATAAATTACAAAAGTGTTGTTAATTTCAACCTGAGTTGCTCAATTAGTTGCTGGAACAGGGCTTTATGTGTGCCAAAACCAAGCTTCTAGCATTTGATCCTGCCATTTTCCATCTCCAATCATGCATCTTTTTGAGTCATTGTTAGGCATAGTATTGTCCACAATCGTTTGATTTTCATGTAAGATGAACTGGCACTCTGCTTCTGTCTGATCCAATCGAAAAATCTTTCGGGTAACCACATGGGTCAGAAAACCATGCAAAGTAGACTAAATTTGGCCAAAATTAATTCCCACTGAGATGTTTAAACCTGTTCTGTGGGCGTATTTTCGGAACTGATAAGTCTTTCTGCCTCATCATTAGCTTCAGCTTGCAGTCTCCATTTCTGCATCAAAAGAGGAAAGCGAAAAAGAATGACGAGCAAGACTATGCGTTTAGATTAAAAACTCGGGTAATACAACATTGCCAAGATCATAGTCAAAAGAAAATTGCAGGAAAAATAAACCTATATCTACTGGGAATAATTATATCCTCTTGTGTACGTATGTAAAGTGCAAGTAGCAGAATGTGTCCATGCTCAGCATTTCATCTATTAGGAGTCAGATGTCTAATACCATATAGCAATGAAAAACTGCTCTTGGATTGGAGCAAGCAAATCTTAAGTGGCAGATTTCTATTCCCTCATCTCTTTTTCTATACATAAATATATTTTTTGAGTTTTGCAACAGTAAATTATGTGTTGCAAGAGAAAGAAACATGCCTCTTCAAGATTTTCTAGTTCCATGATTTGCTGTATCTGTTCTGAAATGCTTTCCTGCAATCCATAATCACTCAATTAAATAATTTAGGTCAGTGGAGGACATAAAGAGATTATAATATTCATATGTAGCACTTACAGCACTGCTCACTGCTTCAGCAGCTAGAACATCAGAGTCCAATTCTACTTCAATTTCAATCATGGAAGAAATCTGAAAAATTGATGTAACTGGTTTGCATTAATTTATTGTTTATGGAAGAAGAAACTGGATATATATGTGGGGTGATAGGGAGTTAAGGTATTCATTCTCATTCTGGAAAACACACCTTTGCGTAGCTGTCAATCAGTTCAATCCGTCCCCTGAGGGAATTTTCCAAGCCTTCACGCACCCTTCTTACTCTAGTTTTCCGAGCACTGGAAAGAAGGAATCAATTGTTTCAAACTAAATTTCAACCAAGGAACAACTAATGCCCCTTTGACAAATTTGTAGTCAATTCAATGTAAATTCCTATCAATTTCAGCAATCATTGTAAATTATTAAGGAACTATAGTAATGTTCAGAAGATTCACCGGTAAGAAGGTTCTCCCACAGCATAAATTTTGTTCTCCAGCTGGCACATCCGAGCCAACATCCAAACCTTACACATGAAATCAGCAAACTCCTCATATAACCACATCAATCTGGTGTATGTTTGAAGAGATAAAGTGAAAGAGGTGAAAATAATTATTATTTGTAATGATGAGTGATGAATACCTCTAAAATGTGTTGCACATCTGAGAAATTGTAAGAGAATAAAACATTATTAAAGTATTTGCCAACTTCATTAATTCTTGTTGAAAACCCCATTATACGCACACAAACCAATGTACAGTAAAAAATTCTTTATAAAGTTCACAGCAGAAGTGCAATAACTTTAGAATTTCCATTCATTATGATAAAAACAAAAAAATTCAGTAACGATCACTAATATTGACAGGAAACTAATTTTTCATATAGCCAAAAAGAACAGAAAACTAAATTAATTATGACAAATTACATTATGAAGGTTCTGTCCAGGCCTGCCTGAAGCCACCAAAACCTAAGTAATTAACTGGTGCTACCAAGTCAAAACTTGCAAGCGAGCATACCTCTTTTTCAGCAGCTTCTTTAAGGTCCTTGATACGAAACTGAAGTATGTCATATTGAGATAAAAGTTGTTGCTTGATAGCAATTGCATCAACCGACCTTTGAGGAAGCTGACACCATCAATCAATAAATAAAGTAAGAAATATGCACTTCTATCATCTCCTAGAACTCTACATGAATAGTAAAATTATTACACAAAAGCAAATTAAACCAAGCTGACTGACACAGTATTATCAATCAGCTGGCAGCTTGAGAAATACGACAACTCAATCAAGTTTTTTTGTTAATTCAAGAATATCCCATGAATTCTTAGACTTATTAAGGTTTATGTGATGAACATTAATCATAGACACAAAAGAGGTGTTCCCATCTTTTGTAAGGAATAACAAATAACTAATACTTTGGAAGTTAGCTGTATCCTTTTAGATGAATTTGCAAAAGAGGATAGTTGGGAGGCCTGTCTTTAGACTTTTGATTCTTCAAACTGAAGAGAAAATCACCAAAGTGTTGATCATCTTCTGCTTTAGAATGATAGCAAACAAAAGTTTACAGTTTCACGATGACTTCATGAATGATAGAACAGTCTAACAAAAGGCTTAGAATCTCAGTTATAGCAATATTTCACAAGGTACGAAAGTACCAATGAAAATATAGTATAAAAACAACAAAAGATATTAACTTACCTGATTCAGTTCGGGAAGAACCACAGTGTTTAAAGTTGCTCCAACAGCAAGAGATGCAACAGCAGCAACTGAAAGTAGCTGAGGCAAGCTAGGATCAATTATTCCTGAGGCAGCATCACCCGTGGCCAGAACAGCCAGAAGAGGGATGAGACTGAATGGGTTGAGTAAGGATGAGTTTCGGTCTTTAGTAGGGGCTCTCAGTAATGGTGATTCCCTGCCATCTTTGTGGTTTGTCAGGCACATAGGTTCTCCAGGGTAGAAGTTGGGAGCCTTTGGACTAAATTTAAAGGGGCCCACCTCCCTGTAGACATTTGATGGAGCTGCAGAAGCAACTGTTACCCTTTCTCCTTCCTGTGCCGGGAGATCAACTGTTTCAGTGGCAAACCTGTGTGTCCTTGCCATACCAGAAGGAGTCTGAACCTGGAAAACGGGGGCGTAAAGAATTGATTACAAGAGGGTCATGAGAGGTAAGTCAACTAAGCATAGCCATTAGGAAATTGAATAGTTTAATCTATTTTTGTATGATCATATAGTCAACGTAAGGACCTGATAAATTTACAAGATAGATGAATTTGCATTTGGACATTAAGATTTCAGAATCAAGAAAATTATACCACAATAGAGTGCACGGCAGCAGGAATGTTTTGCTTCGTTATCTGAAGAAATCTTAGCCCCCTCTTCCATGCTGGAATATCCATGCTGCGTTCGGCAGGAGGAGTTCCTTAGAACAAGTGAATATCACAGCATCAACACCATACACGAATATATTGAGTCATTAACACAAAACTGAAATTTGGTAAATTAAATTTTAACACTCTGAAGCTTATCTTCTATAATTATAAACCTGTTAACATGCTTTGGTTACAAGTTTCAAACTATTAAGCACAACAAAAAATGCAAATATAACAATCAAGGCAAAACCAATTGAAAATTTTTTGTGACGGACAATTCACTTGACATATAATAAACCAGACAGAAACAAACCAACCTGATTTCTTCGGAATTGATACTGACAATGTCACCAGAGACAAGCTCGTATTTGTAGCGGCATTTGGCACAAGGTACAATCTGTTGCAGCAGCATTATTGCCTCCAAATTAGTAAACTATCACGTAATTAGTGTTACAAGTAATATTAAGAAATATAAAGCTTGGTATGCTCTAAAGAAACTCATGCCACCAGAACAACTAAATATTCAAAGAACAAAAATCAGACACTACCACTCATTTGCCATTACTCAATCAGGACCCCATCAGAATACCGGTACACTTGTTACGAAATCTTTTGGAATTCAAGTTATCTAAGATTCTAATTAAATTAGATGCACTCAGGCATGCTGAACAAGGAAAACAAGGGCGAAAGTTACACATCTAAACAACGGCAGAGTGGCAGAAAACATTAATCAGATGCTTACTATAAGAATTAAGAATAAACAGGAGAAAAAAGGAAAAAAATTCAATCACGAAAGTAAAACAAGGATTTGTTACTTTGAAATAAGCAGGGGTATATAAGGCTGGGGACTTTCCAAATTGCAACTTGGGGTTAAGGATTTTTTCTAGCTCAGTTATCCTAATCAGTTGATATGCTCCATTGATTGATTTCTAATATAGCAAATTGAAAATGTAAACAAAGAGCTAAAGTATAAATCAAGACAAAATGATCATAATTTTTTGTTTTTCTTTTATAGAAGCTACCCTGGAAAACAATAGATGTTCTCTAAGACAGAATAAAGGCTAGATCATTATCAGACCTTGGTGTGTGTGTGTAATGTATATACCTGAACACCATGTTGCGGCTGAGCAACTGCTACAGCTATCGAGCAACTTGGACATCTCACAACTTTACCAAAGGGAACCTGTAGAAAATTAAAAAAGAGAAAAAAGGCAATAGTTCTAAAGCCACAAATTAGCTATAGAAAGTAATAGATATTGAAAAGGTTAATAGAATGCGTTGATGCTTCAATATAACCCTTCATGAGTGAAACAACAATTAGTTTCATACCTCCTCCCCGGGAGAAACTCCCACTCGACAAATATCTCCAATCAACCTTAGAGCATCTGACACCTTTAATGATGCTGCAAGACCTTGAACTAATGATGTGTAGACACTTACGTCAGGCCTGGACCATTTCCATCTATCAACAAAACTATCGTTTTCACCAACACCTGCACATGTAAGTATAATCGTTAACAATGTCACTGGGCTGAGATCACGATAAAAGAGACTTATTCACAATTAAGTCAGGATAATCTTAACATGTATACCTTAAAAGATAGTGTAAAATCTTTAGAAAATTGTATCTAATAATTAAAAATTTAACGAAAGAAGTAAAAATCATTAAATGTATCGTCCAAATCATCTTCATAATAAAACTATACAATCACACAATCTTCGTACTGTTACGAAAACACATTATGGCTACCCTTAAATCAAAGGTGTACCTTGATCGAATGTAGAGCGCATGGCATAGAAAACGGACAAAGCGAGGTCAGTATTACCACGATCAATGGCTGCATTTATGATCAAACAACAGTCATCAACAGTCAAAACGCCACCACTTGTCTTAGACTTATCAGAAACCATCTCCAGCACTTCACTTGCATCCTTGGCACCCGAGACTCTACTCAGAAACTCCTCGTCCAGAACCTCCATAACCCTGTTGTCGCTCTCACTCAACGAAGCTCTCATCCTGAAAGTTCTTAACGTTGTTGCAGGTCTACTTCGGCTGCCAAATAAGAGAGACAAGATAGCAGTAGTGTTGTAGCTGTTTGGACAGGTTTCATAGAGCTTTGAGACGCGTGGAGTGGCTAAACCAGACAGAAAAGGAGAACCCAAGTTCAAGCTCAGTGTCATCTCTCAACTTAGCGAACTGATAACCCAAAACAGAATAAATAGCAGAGTCTGAGTCTCTACATGTGTGTGCTGGTTTGCGAACGAAGAGATGAGAAACGAGTGGTCGTCAATACAATATAAGAGGAATGATTATCTGCGTGTTTGTATATGGTTACAATGGATGTGAGTCGTTGATTGGAGTAGTGAGGTCCAGATTAGCTGTCTCGGAGGTTTAGAAATTTATTTATTTATTAATATTGAACCCATCATGTGTGTCTATATATATATATATATATATATATATATATATAAGAAATATAAGACAGNTGTGTGTCTATATATATATATATATATATATATATATATATAAGAAATATACGACAGGTTATTATAATTTAATTTTTTATATTTATTCATAATCAATGATCTATTATAATTTAATAATTAAAAATTTATTAAGTTCATATTAAGAATAATTATTTTTTTACTTTCTTTTATAATCAGATTATAATTAATCAATAATTATTAAAAATATAAAAATAAAATAAAAAATCTTGTAAAAAATCTAACAAGAGAGATTAATATGACATTTCTTATTCATTTGTGCCCGTTTGATTACCATGGAAATCAAGCTAACATCAATTCATCAGAAATGAATATTAACTAAAACCATTTGTAAGTTAACTTGTATATGCCATTATGAAATTAATCTAAGGAACCAAATACAGTAAATACTGGCATTATATTGAAGTTCATCTAATGAGATTATATTTGTAACCTGCAACAAACGGTTCTCAGATATATAGCCCATACTGGAATCAATTTGGTTTCAATTTAAGCCCAAAAGGGAGAAGGGTTGATGTAAAGTAAGATAATGATTGCAACAATGCGAGAATCTAGTGTCTGTGTCCTTGCTGAAGCGATATAGGGAACAAGATGATCATATATAAGTGACTTAAAAAATGGAAAATGGTGGATTTTATAAACGATTTTTGATACTTACATTGCTAATATTGTACAAGCTAGATATAGTATCAGTGTTTCAAATTCGAAGAGTCATGATCAAATACTAATTTGCTAAACTCTTTACATTTGACACTTGCATCTAACCAATCCACACACGTGGGGTTGCTCTCCGGACAGAGTTTCACGTTATGGTTTGTGGTCAACATCGAGGGAGAGGACAACATGGGTTAATCTTAACGAGACATTCGGAAGAATTGGTGGAAGGTATTATCAGAACTAGCTTATGCCGTGCATGATCATCACAATTTTCATAATATCTTTTTTACCAGATCATGAAATAATCTAGTTTTTGTTCTTGGCATGATCAGTGGTACTTGAATTACTTTTGAGTTGAACTCAAAGTCTCATTTCTAATTCTACGTGATGATACTGAAGAAATCTGATATTAATCAACTCAATCACGGATGCAAAAGTACTGGAGATATCTCCTGCTAAATTGTATATATATATGCTTTCGAAAGCTATGGCGGATCCAGTCTCTAAAATCTTGTGCCTGCGGCTTTCCTATGTATTTTATATGTTGGTAATTATTTTATTGGAATCACAAACGTCGACCTTGGCCATTGGTGATGAAAAAGAAAATCTCGCTTTGTCTGTTTGCAGAAACGAACCGACTAAGTATCTTTCTCATCCATATAACGCTCTTACTGGCTTCACTTGCACTCCTCTTTGGCGCGATTTCATTCTAAGTGTAAGCCTCATTTCATCTTCTTCTTTTATTTTTAATTGTTTTGTTGCATATACGGTCAAGATATTGTGTGTTTTGTACCATCTATGATATTCGTTCATATATTAGTTCTTACAAATCTATATTTAAAATTGTTGAAAGAAGTACAAATCAATATTTCATAGTTTTTCATTCACATTATTATGTTGAGTTGACATTTAATGATTAAGGGGAGGGTTTCAGGATTTATAAAGAGGCTAATCACCTCCATTCAAGTGGTATCAAAACCACGTCAAGGCATCGCAATGAGAGGTTGTTGTTGGACCTTGTGCCAAAGAAGTCTCATTGAGACTGAAGTTTGAAAAAGAGATTGGTCACTCGACCATGTAAATTAACTTTTTAGATTGGACACTTAAAAAAGTATCTAGATATTAGTTAAGTATTATGCTTACGCCAACTTTCTTTATCAGATAGCTACCAAAAAAATTTCAGTCTTAACTTCTTCGATAAATTAAGTTTCATGGTGGATTGATTGCAGTTTAATCAGGATGTTAATAATGTTAGCACATTGGTGTTGATGGGCAACTACAGCACTCAATGGTTCGGAATTGGATTTTCTAAGGATGGAAAAATGAAAGGCTCAAGTGCGATGGTCGGATGGATTGATGAAGATGGAAAATCAAGCATAAAGCAGTATTATTTGGAGGGTTACGAGCCATCCCAAGCGAAAGCAGACAAAGGTGAATTGCGGCTTACAAACGTTGCACCTGTTGTTGCTCGTCAAGAAAGTTTCATTTATATGGCATTTCAAATCAAATTTGAGAAACAACGTGGTCTTCAAAAAATTATATTGGCTTTGGGAGATGGGATTCCGAGAGGAAATACTTTGACGAAACATGTTGATAGAAAGTCCACTTCAATCGACTTTGTCGCAGGTTTTTCCCTTCCTTTTAAGTTGCATCATATCACGTCAAGTTGTATGTGTTAGTATTTTTCGAATACTAAATAGTCGTGCTCTGCTACAGGTACTCCACCTGCTGCATTAGTAACCCCAGAATCGTTGAAGCAGACTCATGGACTACTAGGCATTATAGGATGGGGTACTTTCATTCCTGTAGGGGCACTTATACCAAGACATTTTAGGCACTCGGATCACTTTCGGTTCTATTGTCATTCAGTACTTAATTTTCTTGGATTTAGCATTGGACTTGCTTGTGTGTCTAATGGAAAATCAGTGATGGATCAAAACGAGAAGGATCCGCAAGTAATAAAATGGATTGAAGTACATAGAAAAATCGGCATTGGTTTAGTTATGTTCGCTACAGTTCAGGTTGATTTTTTTTTAATTTTTTTTTTCAAAACTAGTTTATGAAGCATGAAATGTCTTAGATATTTCTAATTGACCAACTAAAATGTTATTATGGGTTGATGTTGTCAGATATTAACATTCATTGTGAAGTCAGAAAAGGAAGCCGAATCCAAATCCTACAAAGTTTGGTTTCTATACCATCGCTGGGTTGGGGTGTTGCTGATCATGGCAGCATATCTCAACATTGTGTTCGGAATCCAAATTGGAAAAGCTCGTACACTCGTCAGAGTAGCATTCGCAGTTTCTCTTGCAACTTTTGTAGTCACGTTTATTGGTTTGGAAGTAATCAGCTTCATTAGAGGTCCCCAGAAGATACATGATGTACCTCCTCCCGTCTTCAAACCGGATCCTAACGATGCTTCTCCAGTATTCAAGGTCGATCCTCTTAATGCTCCTCCGCAGTCCACATACACAAAAGGTGGATATTATTGATGCTCCTCCACATTCTCCATTTAAAAGAGTGATAAATCTCGATGCTTCTTCACATTTCCCATTTAGAAAAGTGGATATCGAAAAGGGCTACCGATACCTTTTAGCTTAATTAGAACATAGCATTGCATGCATCTTATTCTTTCCCCTTCAGGACAAGGGTTTCGATGATTGTAAATTATTTAAGATTAATATAACTCTTCTAGTTGATGATACTTCAATTGTCTCTTGTTATCTTACATTCTTCTAGTTGGTATAAAACGGATGCCAGTTCAGTGATCATCAACCGAACCACACCACACCGACAGCTCTGAACCAATATTTCACACCAACAGCTCTGAACCAATATTTCACACCAACAGCTCTATATATTTAAAGTTTACATCAAATTTGTATACAAAATCAATATAACATCAAAATAAATGATAAAAAAAATACATAAAAATCAAAACAATAAATACTAACATAATTTTATATATAAAATTAAAATATAAATTTTATATACATAATATTACACATTAAAAAAATATTTTTTGTTAAAGGGAAAAGAAAAGAATAAGCACTCACTTAAGTCATAAAATTATGGACTCAGAATCCCATACTCTCCATGAGAGAAATATGGATACCGGTTAAATTGGAACCAGAATAAAATCATTAGTCAACGTAATTAGCTTCTAATTGCCTAAGGCCTAACATTAATAAACACAACCACCCTTAAAATTGCTAGAAAGCTCAGATAATCCACACGACATGTAAACGCAGAGTGGAATCAGAGACGAACTTACATCCGATGTGATTCAAATCAACTACTGGTTTTAAGTGGCCAGAAGAGAAAATGAAAATGCATCCATTGCGGCCAATAATAGAAAGAGAGAGACTGAAGCTATACATTGATCAAATAATCCAACAACTACAAGATGAAGTCCATAATCAAAGAGGTTGATGATAGAGGCAGTGGGATTTAGAAAAAAAAAACAAATAGAAAAGACTTTGATCTCAAGCATTCTCAGCCCTTGCACTAAGAAATCCCACCAACTAAAACGCATCAGTTTCCAAATCGGCCTCTTGCCCAAGGCAGCCTCGGCCGTCCTCCTGGCCCTCCGGCATTGCGTTGTACACCATAGTTCGGGCGTGAGAAGACCCTCATCCTCTGCTCCTTCATATTGGCAAAAAGTGAATCTAGTGTTTGAGGCCTCTGCTTAGACACTCCATTATCCTGCTGCTGCGACTGCACAGAATATGCACTCATCAATTTTGCTTATATTCAATAGCAAGCTCAAGAAAATAAAATACTAAATGCTGCGAAAGCAAAGCTGTCAAATCAATGGTCTTGCGACACATTAAAAACCAGCAGATTAGTCAGATCAACGTATAATAGTAATATGTCCCATTTCCAGTAAATCTAATTATTCATAGAGCTTCTCATGAACCATTGGATACCCACAGACTGCCATCGTCATACACACAGCTAAGCTGTGTTAAAACTCAAGCATTACTACATGTATGAGACCTCTCCACCATCCTTCAAATACCATTCAAAAAATAACCCCACGTCAAGAACCAGTGAAATGGATTGAGTTACTCAATACATGCCTCCACAACCACAAAATACAGAGACTCTAGCCAGTATCAATCATTGAACTGAACATATGCAATCGAAGAAAATTTTATCGGGTCGTCCAATGTACTGATGAAACAAAATGATACCTTTGCAGTGAAACCCCCATTGGCAGCCTTGTTCTGAATTGGCAGAGGTCCAATCCTGCATAAATAAGGGAAAAAAATGATTCGAGAACAGAAGCAGAATTTACATCAAGAACCAACTCTGATAAGAGATGCAACTACTATTCAAGATACCAGTAACCTCACAACCTTGTCACTTAAAAACTAGTATGCAGTACAGATCCACTTAGATTGAAAATCAAAGTCTTACCATCATGGATTCTTATTACATCCAACTAAAAAGAAAGATAACACAAACCACTCCAGGTTAAAAACAGGCACTTCAAGAAGAGTGTAGACCGCTCTGCAAAATGATTCCTTTTAAATCCCCCAGAAATGGCAGAACATGGCTCTGGTGTTCAAGCCTCAAATTCAAAAGGAAATGCTCGACAGCATACAAAACAGATAAAGAACTCAGATAGCAGCAGAACTGGGGAACAACCGCAAGGTCCAACTCTCCAGCAGTCCAACAAACATAAGAATTGCTCCTGAGCAGCTTCCAACACTTCTTGGAAACAAAAAAGACAGCAGACCGGCTACTGAATCCACTGGAACTTCTAATATTTATAGCATCTGAACTACAGTGCCCCAAATTCAACATTAACAAGACTCACATTCTTCACATTAGTTATGTTAACTTAAAGCACGAACCATGTCCGTCCAAAAAGCAGAGCCCAGATTGTGTTAACCAATCATTATTCATCTAAACATTCTTTTCATTTTTGTCAATTCCAACCCAAGGTTCTTAGAGAATAAGGCAATCCAATCACCAATGAAGAGGTGAGAAAAAGTTATAAACACACAGAAAGATGAGTATCGCTCAACTGACTGGGAAACAATGCAAGTTCCAGAGTTCAGACATCTCCTTAAAGAAAATAACACTACTGGTGCACATACAAGTGCATCTCCCCATCATTATCTTTCCAAATCATCAAAAAAAAAAAATCTTAGAAGTGGCCAAATGAATTGGTGAAAATAGGCTAAAGCAAAATGTATCAACCAACAGTATAAATGACATTATTGGAAGAGAAAAGCAGCACAATTCACCCCAATCCTATGAAATGTTAGCAAGAAGGTGAAGACAGTAAGAGTAGAACTCCAGATACACAAAACCAGAACCAAGATACTAATAAATTACAAATGCCATGCCCATTCCACAATCTAACCCATTGATGACAAGTAGACAAGGAGAGAAACAGATCGACCAAAGCAATCACCAACCTAGCATTAATCTGTTCAACGCTGCAAATTGTAACTCTCATCAAAATATAATGCTTGAATAACATTAGATCCATTAAAGAACTTTTATTTTGGGGTTTTAACCCTTCTCCTTTGATTCATATCTTCTGCTCATCACTTATGATTCAAAGCTTCAAACCCAAATAATATACCCGCATCTCCAAAAAACAGGTGCCAACATCCAAGGAAATATACGCCACTTAACCTAATTCATTAACTTATCACACCACATTTATGAAGAATATATGCAGACATACTATTCTTTATTGCAGGAACAGCAACAGCCTACGGTTTAAAACCCCCAATTGGATTGGCCACTTGCCACAGTTAAACATGGAGTTCTACTAGATTACGTGAGTAGGCATAAATTAACCCGAAGCACATGGCAGAGCCATCAATATTATAGGACCATGATTTACCTGCAAAACATCAATTTAATTATATTTAAATCAGATGGGCTATTAATGCTGCCACTATCATTAAATTATCTTATAATAATATTGACAACAACTAACTTCGAACAGAAGAATAATACCTTGCTCTTTTCATTTTAGTAGCCGCCCTGCTACCATTAAAACCTCTATTCCGAGCAGGAGCAATTACAGCCTTCCGTGCAGCCTCAGTTGCTCGAGGAAAATGGTTACCTTGAAAATGTGACCTTCTCTGAGCTAGAACACCCTGATGACCATTGTAAACAAGGATATCAGACTCCTACATAAAAGCTATAACTTGGTACAAGTTACTCAAGTAAGCAGGCAATGTTTTACATACTTGTCTAACAGAGGATCTTGAGCCCATATACTGCCGAAATTTTAGAGCTTTCTCTTGAATAGCATTATTGAAAGTTTTCTGACTTTTATTCTGCATAAAAATAAGATGGACTAATAAATTAACCAAACATCCAAAAAAAAAGGGACGAATGAAAAAGAAACCAATGGAAAAATGCGCTTCCAAAGTCTAGTATCTTACCGTAGGTCTTTGCTGCCTCTTAGATTTAGTGGCAGTATTCTTGGACATCTTAATAATATCATCTATGTTGATGCAAAGAACAAAATCCACGAGTAACCAATAATTTCTATGCAAATTACGAAAAAAGTAAAAGAAAAAGATACTGCTGTTATACCATACCTAATGTCATGTCCATTTTCTTCTCTGTAAGAGCAATTGCCTCAGTTGTGAGAGGTTTAGCCGCCATCTGACCTATGATGACAAAAAATGCGTTAGAAGTGTAACAAAGCAAAAGAACAGAGCAATTAAATAGCTATTGCACAACAAATGAACCAAGGTAATGAAGAAACGAGGCCGAAAACCACAGCAACAACAACCGTCCGTCTCCGTTTACATTCACAACATAAAGAAAAGAACGAAAGAAGAAACAAACCTACTGTGGACCTATAATCACATAGAAAGCTATGTAGCTTGATTTACTTATCACTTCATAACACAAATTACTATAACCAAAAAATAAATAAATAAAGATACCTCGCAAGCTTACAGTTGAAAATAACAAAACCCTAAGGTTCAAGCCCAATTAGAACAGAAAAGCTCTTTACATCATAAAACTAACCCAAAAAAAAAAAAAAAATTAAGATACCTACAGAAGCGCGTTCACTATTCATCCATCTAACATATTCATACGCCATTACGCAAATACATATTTAAAAAATAAAAAAGCACATAGATCAGCAAAAACCGTCACAATTGATTACAAACTTCTTAACGCGAATAAAAAACCAAACAAGCTTACCGATTCGTGAGATAACAGTGAGAAATGCGTCGAGAAACAAGAGACTAGGGTTTTGTTGACCGAAACGGAGAAACGAGCAACGAACGCAGTTTGCTTCCTCTGATTCTCTGAACGCGACAGAAAGAGGGTATTTATACGACGTCGGTGAGGGGACTCGGCGGATTCCAAATGCCAATCAAATTAATTACACTTCCCATTTAATTATTTGGTTTCGAGTCCGCCTCGAATTAGCGCATTTATTGCGTCACCCCCCGGAGTTATCTGGCACAGCGCTAGATAGTAAACGTTTTCGTCTGTCATGTTAGTGGACGCGCCACGTCGGTGATTGTTGGAAGAACCTTGGTCAAAAGCGATGATTAACGTGTTACGTGGCACCATCTGGCTAGGGTTGGACGATAACGATTTGGGTACGAGTGAGAGGAATATTTAGGGTGTGAACTAGCTGACGTAAGAGGCCTATCGTCATTGACTTGGTTTCCAAGAAAACTTTGGACATATAAAATGTTAAACGATAATTTTTAGAACAAAAATATTAACTTTATACAATGAGTTAACTTCAATGATGCCTATCTTTTCAAGAACATCCATGATTTTAATCGATTTGAGGGAGACGTTGTGTCAAATTTTATATGAGACCCTATGCATTTAAATGGCTTGCATAGTTCCTTGACCATTTCTCATGTCATAGAATCCTACAAAATTGAAAGTAAAAAAATATTACTTCTATCAGAAAAACATTTTAAATATTAAAATTTTGAATTCACTCTGATAATTGCTTAATGGTAAATATGTACTTGTATATCCATCTTCTTGCTTAAATAATATCTAGGAGATGATGCAGATATTGTAATTTGACTAAAATTTATAAGAGCTATCAGAAAATATCAGCCAAGAGAATTGCATTGATTGTAGACTTGTAGTCCATAAAGCAGGAGAAGGTGTAATAAATTATTGCAGAAATTCAATCTCTCTAGCAGCTGTTTATAGCAAAGCAGTATAGTACTTTGCCCACCTCAACCGAAACATCTTTATTCTAAAAGTTATGCTTCTACCCCAACTCTTCATGTGGGATGACCTAAAGTTTCTGAAAAAAAATTGATGTTAAGACGAAAAATCTTTTTATCAGTTAACTCCATAGACCCACTTCTCTGCATTGCTTGTGTAATTGACCAAATCTTCTGGTTTGAACCATAATGCAATCTCATCCTTAGCAGTTTCAGGGCCATCACTTCCATGAATGATATTTCTACATGCCAAAACCAAAAATAAAATTGTCAACACAAAGGTGTATCACTGCTTAATTGCCTACAGTGAGATTTGCAGCTTAAAAAGTGAAAAGCCAAGTTCAATTTAAGGTAACCAAAGTATAATGTCTCAGTTAGAAAAGCACACCTTCCAACAACAACAGCTAGATCACCTCTGATTGTTCCAGGTTCTGATTTTTGTGGATCTGTGGCACCAATGAGTTTCCGACCATATTTTATAACTCCCTCTCCTTCCCAAACCTGCATGAGTTGAATGAGTATGATAACTAATAAAAGTTGACACGAAACTGTGAGATGGGAGTTTTGGTTCTACTTACCATAGCAATAACTGGCCCAGAGCTCAGGAACTCGCACAGGCCATTAAAGAAGGGTCTTTCCTTCAGATCATGATAATGCTTCTGTGCAAAATCCTTTGAAGGAACCACTACTTTAATACCAACCAGCTTAAACCCTTTGCGTTCAAATCGAGATATGATCTCTGAAATCTGGAGTGCAAGATAAGCACGTTATCAGATGTGGTCAATTCTCATGCTCCAACAGAAAAGATAAATTTTGGAGGATGTGGGCAGCCAAATTGAATAGTAGATTCAGTTTCATAGAATGTACTTTTGATGCTTATCTTACCAGCCCTCTCTGCACACCATCGGGCTTGATAGCAATGAAAGTGCGTTCCATCTGAATGGAGAAAAAGAACATATTAGCAGAATGACGTGGAGAACTTTTAAATTAAAAAAAAAAATGTAACAGTATATATTACATGTGGACTTGGTGATATGATTAAATTACCTCTGCAGCATATGCCTCCTGCTCCTGGAGCATGTAAACTGTAATAATATAGAAAAGTACAAAAGAAAATTATGATCAAAGATTGGAAAAAGAGAAAAATCTATGATATCATGAATAAATACCCAATCCATGCTGTCTTAAAGGCTACTTTCCCATTTCTAGTATTATTCTCTTGTACAGATAAAACATGATTGATCGAGAACAGCTCAGAGTTTAACAAAATTTGCTTATTTTTTTCAGACAAGCCTTAGTAGAGGGATAATGATAGATGTAGAAAAACCTAAGATATCTGGCACACAGAGATTTTTATTAAATTGATCACAAACTCTGACTAGAAAATTTCTCCAAAACACTCGCTTCTCAGATTATGAATTCGGGTCAGAGACAACTTATCAAAGATACATCGTAAATGATCAGCAAAATTTTTTATCAGTGCAGAAGAAAGATAATTGCTGAAACATGTTTGTAGCTTGGGAGTCAGGAACAATGTTGGGAGAAGCCATGGAATAATTCAAGTGTAGAATACATCCCAAGACAATTATTTCACCCATTACCATGCTTAATAAAGCACGGTTTGATTGGTGTGGAAGAGGTCCCGGAAGCCACAATGCTAATACTCAAGCAAGGGACAAGGCTCCTCTCCCATTTTTTCCCCAGAAACCACACACTCATTCTCTGCTCAGACGTTTTCTGTCCTTTCCCTAACTTGAAAAACTGTAGGAGTAAAAAACTCATATTATCTATACTCTAACAGGACAAGTCAAAATCGATATCAAAACAAATCTAGATCCTACTGATTTGATCATACTAAATCAAATATAAGTGTTTTAGACTTTTGAAGCACAAATAAAACAACACATAACAGAAAGGGCAAAGCAATATTTTTGTCAAACCTGCAGCAGGAAGAGCAAGGGCTCCGGAAAGCCATCCTCGAGATGCATTTGAGGAACCAGCCTTCCAGAAATTGGAAGCTAGAAAAGGTACCTTCCCACTACATGTCACTGCTGCTGCTGCAGCCACAACTCTCCCTTCTGCAAACAGAACAAAATCAATACATACACTGAAAACATACCAAATGAATCCATTTATTAACATTCTATGTATGTATGTATGTATGTGTGTGTATATATATATATATATGTTTCCTTTTAATCATTACTTTGAGATCAGCCCCGTAGAAAGTTTAGGGAATCAATGTAAAACAAGATGATTTAATACATATAAATGAAAATGAAAATAAAAATGAAAACGAAAGAATTTACCAGTATAAAAACGGGAGTTCTTAGAAGCTGAAAGGAGAGACCTTGCAGCTCTGGAAGCAGATCTGCCAAGCAGAGAACTCATATTTGGAGCCTAAAAGAGTAAAATATGAGCTAAGAATTTCTGTCAAGAAACTGAGCGCAAAACAAAAAGCAATAGAGTAATAAGAATAAGACTGTAAGCAATATATCTATATTTATATTTATAAATATGTGTGTTGGTTATCAAACATTGTGTGGTGTGGTCCAGTCAAACCCTACCCGAAGTGCAAGGGAGAGTGAAGGTTAGATGATCCGAGGAATGAAAACGAACCACCCGTTTGGTTTGGACTCTCAAATGGGTTCCTCTCCCCTTTGTTTATTTGTCCATATTACACTAATTACAGAGTTAAAAGGAGTAATTTTTACCATTGCAGATCTTTAATTGCAATGCATATGTCAAGCCAATCATTTGAGCTTATTAAGTGATAATTATAGATGATCTTTTGCAAACGAAGGTTCGGCCTTTTTTTGGTGAGTGGAAAGTAGGTAGGAAATTTCTCTTTTTGTCAAAATTTGAGGTGTCCTTTATCTAATGAAGACAGTACTTATTCTTTGCCTGAGAGGAAAACGCAGAGAAAGGCAAGAAGAGTGGAAATGAAAAGAAAATATTTAAAAAAAAAAAATGCTTTGTATTGGACATTTGGGTATTTGACAGATAGATTGATACTCGTGAAAGAGATAAAGCTAACTTTTGTGGAGTGCGCCGTGCTTGCATAATTTCACAGGAAGAAGTGGTTCGGTTTCACGCGGAGTAGTGGGAATATTAAAGAGCTTGTTGGAAGGTAACGTTGCTTTATGCTCAAGCTCAAGGTCTCCACTGGACTAAAAGTGGATGTCATTTCTAAGCAACTTTTGTAATCAAAAGAAAGCAGGATTAGATTCTGCTAATTACATGATAGATTACTCGCAACTGACAACCGTTTCTTTTTCTAAGCAAAGGATTTGGAAGCTTTCCTCACTTGAGCTCAGCACTTTCCTTCAATTGCATCGTAGGCTTGACGTGGTCTACTAACTTTGTAAAACAACACATATGTACTTGATGGCGGTGACAAACTGAGAATATGGAGTGTTACAAATTAGAACAATTACATAATACCAGAGCGAAAATGGAAGCTACAGAACCACATCCAACAAAGACCAAAATTAAACAACTCATTACCAAGGCTGCATATTTGTTCATTTAAAGTGTTGCTTACATTATAATGCTCAAGCAAGTCTTCTGTGAAAGCGTCATACCAATAAGATAACATGAACTGTGAAGGCCAGTCCAGAAAACTGCAATTGTCTGAAATGGTAATAACTATTGATTCTTATTGAATTAGAATGTTTTCTTATGTACAAAAACATAAAGAATGAGTTAGTACATCACTATCTAATTGTAATCGTCATCATTAACTAAGGTATCAGATCAAGTCTCGACATATTTACAGCTTACAATGTTACATTTCACTTGACCCATTGCGAATTTTTGCATCAGAATCCAACTTGCAGTCAGCTTGTAAAGCCAACAACCAAGAATCCACCTGAGGATGAGCAGAAAAAAAAGTGTCAAAGTAGATATATTACTAATATGACAATCAGTTCCCTCAAGAAAGATAAATTAAGAACCACCATTTTGTAACAGTATCCAGAGTTAATTATCTAAAAAATGGAAAGTGACTTTTTTCTTACTACTGAGGCATACTTGTTCTCCATCTAATTATATAAAGTTTCATCACCTTGGATTACACCATATCTCACCAAAAATCAAAATACATATATAAGGCTGAATTCTCACTATTGACCATCACCTATTTACTAAACTTTTTTAAATTGTTACCAATCTGGACAATATCACATATCTTTCATAAGTAATCATATCAAGATTGGTTGGGGGAAAATGTGGCCAAAGAGATTTCAAAGCTTAGAATCCTGATACATGAATTCAGATAGCTTCCATGTTCACAGACTCTTCTACAACGGAAAGGGATTCCTTATCCGAGTCAACTTCTTCACCTCTTGTCAGCAAAATAAAACTGATAACATAATAGAGAATGTACTAGAGACCTAGGATTAAGTCCATTCCTTTGTCAAATAATTTGGAGATTTAAGAAGGGATGATATACATAAGTTTTAAGATCACAAAACCACATAAAGATTGACACACATCAGAATAGCAGAGATCAATTTAATACCATCCATGGAAAAAGTATATAAATTAACACTAGTACCTGTATCTTTGAAGTACTATAGCACTCATATCGGAGGCCCTGACGAGTTAAGATATAAAAGGAATGCCGTGTCTCTTCATCTTCTCGTGTAAAGCTTGGCAAAGAACCTACTTCAACAACATCCGACAACAGGGTGGAGTCCTGAGGACTCAAATCTGCATGATATTTTTTGTTTTGAGTTCATCAATAAGCAACAAGATTGTGACTTGTGTTATGACAATAAAGGTAGGACTATCAATTAAATCAACTACCTGTGGACATCAAATAGAAGAAAATACACAATCCATGAAGGACGACAAATCGAGGAAGCCAGTCATCAACATCAGTATCATCTATAGGGGGAGGTTCTCCTGGTAGAGGCTTCCACCTCTATTAAAGGAAACAAAACAGGAAAGCCACATTTAAGATCATAGAAAGAACCGTTGTGCTATAAATTGAAACAATGTAAATAAGTGAAAAGGTGATGGTCATTACAGTTCGGATGTACAAATAACCAGACAAACGAGCAGACCGCAAAATTTCGTCAACATGTTCCAACCTATAAAGACAAGGAAATTAAGGATAAATACAGATAAGAAAGAATTGTTTTTCTTTTCTATTTCTTTTTTTTCAGCTAAACAGAAAATTTTTTCCCAATCTCACTTGAAAAAGAGATATAATGTTTAAAAAAAAAGCAAAATATACTAAATATCATGGTTTGTCACGTCAGTGGGTGCAAAGGGAAGGAAATCCCACTTTAGTTCTTCAAATATAATTTATAGCCATAAAATGCAAGGATGAGTTTAATCTTCTGGTATTACCCTAGTCCAAAGTTAATGATTTAGACAAACAGGACCTAACTTCATGTTAGATTCAGTAATTAGCAAACAGAGAAATTACCAAGAGGTAGCCAAGAATGATAAAAATGAAAATTTTAAATATATTTAGTGAAAAATATAAAAGGTTACTCAGCATAAAAGCTAATGCAGTTCCCAAATGAAGCACCAAGTTTGTCTTACTGAGCTTTCAAATGAGCTTCCCTCTCTTCTAAATCAGCAAGTTCTGATCGAAGTGATTCTAATTCTACAGCACTTAACTCAACCTACAAGTCAAAACATTGTGGGAATTCAGAAAAAGGGGAGAAATCACCAATTTAATTGCTAAGATGAAGAAAAATTCCCCAACAAACCTTTTGCTGACCATCAGGGCTGGAAACCCAAGGCAGCCCACGTACGCTAAAAAAATTCAACATGAATGCAGCACTTCTTAACTTTCTTCGAGTCCACGAACAGCTGTTGGACCTATGCTAAACCAGAATAAGAAAACTAAACTAAATTCAATTCAAAGTTTCTTGCACTCTTCTATTTAAATTTATTTTTCTCCTATTCTGTTCCCTTACCTCGAAGACTTATCAGTTCCTGGCTGCGAAACAGATGGAGTATTGCTTTGAGGAGGGTCTGCACTAGGAGGAGTTGAACTTGAAACTTGAAAGTGATCTGGGATAACCTTTATCTTCCGAAAAGTATCATCCATGAAGCTACATTCACTGGAAAAAAAAAAGGTTAAATAACAAATCATCTATTTGCAATCAGCTAAAAAGATAATTGTTTCAATTAAATATTTAGCATTTTGTTTTTAGGCTTTCCCAGTGTAAAAATTTTATGCATAATGTTCTGAGTATTTAACAGAAATCTCACAACACATGAAGCTCAGAGATTACCTAATCATCGATCTTTCAAAATTACATATACTAATGAATAACAAAAAATGTAATCTAATCTTCCAATAACCAATCACATAATCATAGCCTTGATCCATAACCACGAGCAACCTATGATTAATCAACAAAACAACAAACTCACTATACAAAAACTTTCAAAAGCTTAGATTTCAACTACATAAGATCTAAACATCAAAGTTTGTGAATCAAACCCATAATTCTCCAGTATGCAGTAGCTATTTTGAAAATTTACAAGCTCCCAGAAGCTAATAATAAATCCCCAGGCAGAAGCCTCAAAAGAAAGTGAATGCTTTAAACAAGTTAACTGTTAACTAACCTTAGCAGACCATCCAGCCAAAGCAAGCAGGAAGCAATAAAGAGAAATTTGTAGTCCCTGAATCTGATCAAAACAAACACAAAAACCAATATTCTTAAATAACAGCATCATCACTTGATCGTTTTGATAAATAAAAATGGGCATATTATAGAACAAAAAGCATTAAAGAGAATAAAGGAACCTTGAAACAAACAGATAACAGTTTGAGATACAAATGGTTTTGCAGCAGCGGAAGAGAGTTGAGTTGACAGAAGACGAAGGAAGGAAGGAAGGAAGAGCTATGGAGATTGTAGGGGGAAGAGGGATCGGGATCTTCCCTTCAGAAAGTTGTTTGACTCTCCATAAAATTTTTCACGATTAGACTGGTCGGTATGGTAGTTTGGTTTTGATACTTTTATTCGTACAAGTCAATCTCAAATGACTGTTTTACCCTTGTAAGCTCATAGATTATGTATTAAAAAATAATAAATTACGTATTTCAGATAATGATGATGACCTCAACTATGTATAAGATTTGTTTCTGGAATTATGAACCCAAAAACACGTCTAATTAATTAAGGATTGTATAAAAATGTGGGAGAATTATACAGATACTCAAAATTATGGAGGTTCTTTAAAAAATAATTAATCTCATTGATTTATATAATTTATTTAATTATTATTAGATTTATGATAAAAACATTTTTTTATATTTGTTGATAAATAATTACAGACAGACGAATAATTAATAGTCTATATACCAGTTAGAGTTAATAAATATTTTATCATAACAGATAACATAGTTAAATAAATTTTTATAAATTGATATTAAAAAAACCCTCATAATTTGAATTATTTCTTAATTTCACCAATATGTGCATTGGCTGAACTCTTTCTTCTTCCAATCGGCGGATTGGCCAAAGGGAGAATAGTCGGTGTGTGAGACACGGGTAGAAGAATGGTTTATGAAAAACAAAACAAACAAGTAAAAGGGGGATGTTGATTATGTGCACACAACACATTGAGATTAGAATGGACCCACCATTCTTTTTTTTTTTTTTCTTTTTCTTTTAATTGTAGTCATGATGTCAATTGTTTGTGATCGCCACCAAATGTTAAGTCCCTTATCTTGAAGCAGCTTAACCCAAAGTTGATGCTTTAAATTTGGCCCACGCCAACATCCACTCAGCTAATCATAATTGCCTCTTTGAAGTGCCACTTGGGTAGTGATTAGGTTCCTAATCAAATACAATTAACATTTACTTGACGTAAATCTAACTTCAGCATAATTGATATTTCGCCATGATCGCCACAACCCCACAAAGAAGAAAATTTGGTGATCCAAAGCCTAGCGAAAGGTAAGTGTTGCCTTCTGTTTGAAAATGCTGACGAGAACTCTCAGAATGGGGATCATGTTGTGAACAGGAACCATTTGTCATTTGAGATGGGAATCAGCATATTATTGTAGTGCTAATTTGACTACCCTATATTATCTCCCACAGACGAGGCAAAAGTGGAGGCCTAGAGGTGAGTAAGCAGAGATACATTCTAGTTTAATCTAAAGTTTTAAGTGATAATATTGTGATGATTAAGACTACATGATATGATTCACAACCACACACCTGGCTATAAGTGACAGAATAGTCAATAATGTATAGTGACAATTAATAAGTGAAGATAGGACTATCCGATAAAAGTTACTTGTGGCCAGTATTCGAGGACAAATCTTCCCTAATTCACAGTAGCTTTGGCTTCTGCAAAACATGGCTTCTCCCATGAATCTCCCAACCCTTCGAGGCCCTCTGCTCAAATCACACTTTTTTGGTCAAAAACAAACCTCCCACCGTCCTCACAGGCCATCTTTGTTGACTCCAAAACCAACATCAACATTTTACCTGAAACCTTGCGCTAAATTTGACATACTAGAAATCATGGGAGGCAGAGGACTCTGCAATGGAGAAAAAGGTATAGAACAAGAGCTGAAGAGAAACACATCAGAAGAAGCACCGCAACTTGCTACTAAAGAAGAAGAAGATTCATCTAGTACTGCATTATCAGCAATTACTAGTGTTCCAGAAAACGCATTTGAAAAGGAATTGATGGGGCTAACTGGAGGATTTCCAGGTGGGGAAAAGGGATTGAAGCAATTTATTGAGAAAAATCCACCTCCCAAAAAGCCACCGGTTGCAGATTCTGGTAGTGTAGTCGCACTTACGACCTCAAAGAAGCCAAAGCCGCCAGTATTGCCACTACTAATGCCTGGAATGTTTGCCATTGTGAAGAATCCAAATAATCCATTCTACATGTACTGCGGCATTGTTCAAAGAATCACCGATGGAAAGGCAGGAGTTCTTTTTGAGGGAGGAAATTGGGATCGATTGATCACTTTCAGGCTTGATGAGCTCGAACGCAGAGATAAAGGCCCTCCAGGAAAAAATCCCAAGTCTGCCATCCTTGAAGCAATGCTCGAAAAGAAAGATTCAAACTGATCTGTATATTATCCTGCCTCCTATATGTAAGTTTACATAGCTTGTACGTGTGCATTCTGACATTTGTAACTGATTTTTCAACATCAAGAACAACAAGTTATATATATATGAACCAGAAAAAGCTTGAGTTCGTATTCTGTCTATTATTGAAGTCACTTAGTTTGGTTGTTCTTATACAAAATAAAATCGTTGCATTGCAACGATTTGCTCGCACAATTGAACTTTGACATTCAGAAAATGAAAAAAATTGAGAAATAATGGCCAACAAATTGTCTCATCTTCTCAAAGCTCCAAGGCAAGATCATATACAGCCACCCAACTGCCAAAAAATGGTAACATATCAATAAACGGAAGATGAAACCCCAGAATTTTGTTTTTTAAAGAAAGAAAAAAAAAAGTATCTTTCTTCCAATGAAAAATCATAAAAATAAGGTCCCAACAACTAGGGGTACAAGCTGAGGACCAAGTTCTTGATAAGTATAATTTAGGTAGCCAACAGTATCAAAAAGATAAGTCATAAACCAAAATAAATTTATTACCTATTCATTCACTCCAACATCAAATATAAATCTTAGGCATCATTGACCCAAACAAACTAGTGAACCAATGAAGACCACACACACTGCTCCATGTGCCCTAGCAATCACATTAGAACTTTCACTTCAAACGATTTACTTGAATAGAACCATTATATCACCTCATCACAAAGATTGGTTGGTACCGAACTCCACTAAGTTTCAATCTCATACTAGTTGAAGTTGTGACATGAATTCTTCTCAGTTTCAACCAAACAAAGTAACTAAAATTGAACAACAAAATCTCAAACTAGCTTCCACCAAATAAATAATATTGAGCAAAATCTCAAACTAGCCATGAAGAAACCAGTTGACCTAATCACATGTTCTTGTATGTGGCCAAATTTTTAACAAGTGTGAGGGAGGATTCAAACAATAGACAATCAGATTCAGATACCATGTTAAGATTTAAGAAACCACTGGAACTAAAAACTTAAGCGGATAACTAAGAGCGCAACTGTAGCATTTAAGTTAGTTTTCTAACAAGCTAGTAAATTCAGTAATTCATGCAATAATGTAAAGGTGAAGCTTTACATACCAAAATGGCATTAATCTCCTCCTTGGAAACCGGAGTTCGTTTGGGTTGAAGAGAAGCTTTCCCTCCCACATTTGCAGGGGCCTTCAAACTTGAGAAGAAACTTGAAACAACATCACCAGCTGAAGATGCTGCTTGCGACTGGGTTGCAGAACCTGCAAACCAAAATTGACCCTTGGAACTATTACATTAAAAAAAAAAAAAAAATACGTCATAATCGATTTCCCGAAACTATATACTAGTAAAGGAGTCTTCTTATACCACTAATGAAACAAGATCAAACTCGGATTCGAACACGCAACTAAATTTTTAAAAAATAAAAATCAGAACTTTGGAGAAAACTAATCAAATTCGATTGATGAAAAATAGGAGTCAAACAGACCAGAAGATTTGGGGTGTCTTTGAGGGAACTTGATACGGGGAATTCTCTTCAATGCCTGTGCTCCCACTCCACCCATCTCTCTCGGAGTAGCCTCGCCGCGAATCTACAAGAAACTTCTGCTAATCTTTGTCGAGAAATGGTTGAATTCTTATCAGGGGACGAAAAACGGCGTCGTTTAGAATATCTCTGTTCCGGAATTTTTTTTCTTGGCCGTTGCCCTTTAGGAAAAGAAATTGCTCTCTTGCGTTGCGTTGCACTTTTGCGTGTGCCCAATATCAACCGTAAGAAACACAGTTGTCCGTAGTTGGACTGAGTTGAAAACGGATCGGGCCTCTATGAGAACCAACTCTTTATAAGGCCCAAAATTATATTTCAAATGGGATAATATCAAATAGCATCCTTATGTTTTGATCTAATATCAGATAAAAAGTAAATTTATCATTTTCATCAACTAGACTCCTGAGGTTTACTTTTTTTAATCAAATGATAATTTTAAGCCTTAAAAATACATATTTATCCTTACTGAAATTTTTTTCCTTAATTTTAAAAAATTTTAAAAAAAAAAAAATCTAGAAAATAGAAATTTGTTTATTATGGGATTATAATTTGTTTACTTTTTATTTATTCTTTTTTTGTATTAAAATTACATAAATAAATTTTAATATGGACAAATATGTATTTTTTGAAATTAAAATTAACAGTTGATTAAAAAAAAAAAACTCATGAGTTTAGTTGATGGAAATGATAAACTTACTTTCTACTTGATATTAAGCTAAAATACAAAGATAATATTTGATATTATCTCATTATTAAAACTTAATATAGTAAGACAAACGCTTATTAGTTCAAGTTCACGATTAAACAATGGTAAACAAATGGCTTCATATATATCTCATATTAAAATAAAGCACGAGAAATTAGCCGTTTCGACAAATATAAAAATTAATAGTTTAGATCATCCGACATCAACACCCATAATAATTCATAGAAATTTCCATTGCCTTCCGTTCAAAGTTCAAACATATAGCCCATAAGAAGAAGGTTAACTGATAAAAAAATCACAATACTAAGAGCAAAAAGGTCAGTTTTTGAACTAGACCATTTTTATGGACGGGTCCAATATAAATATAATATAAGCTAAAACGCGTAATTTGAAACTTCGAATGAACGACTTGACTGAAGAAGGAAAAGAAGAACCATTATTCATCTTAATTCTCAAGACCAAGTCGGACCAGTGCTGTGCTTCCACAAAGCCTCATGAAGTCGATGGAACTGGCCACATTATCAATCCTAATCAACGTATTGCGGATGCTAGAAGTCAAAGTCGTGGCATTGATTAACTTAACCATCCTCTAATTGATGGTTTACGCAAATGGGAGAAGAATCCATATCCATATTGTCTTTTCTTCTCTTTAATTTGTTAACAAATTTCCAACTGTTAGATGGGACTCCTCTGCCAGCAGTCAAATCAACATTCAAGAGCGTTAATCACAATTTATTGCATGTATACTTTACAGGCTGTGTTAAAAGTAATTATTGTTTATGTTGCTTTACGTTAATTTATGGTTTCTCTTACGGGATAATATTTATATGTCATCCAAGCATGCACGCTCAAGACGTTAAGAAAATCTGAACAAACTGCAAAATCACTGCGCGCTCTGTATTTCAGAAATCACTTCTCAGTTCTCACTAGAGATTCACGCCTGCACGATTTACACAAGTGGGAAGCTCCAATTTTTCTTTTCTTTTTTTGGCTTTTCAGTTGGGTCCGTCGCTTTCCCGTAACCTTAGCTCATGAAGCAGAAAGAGCCATGACTTCGTCAATTTGATAATAATAATAAAAAATAAGACTACGTTGTTGATATGAGTCAAAAAGACCTAAAATCCATTCAGATGAAAGAGGTTATTCCTTTCCAAAGGCTATAATTTTGGTCTTCTGATCCAGTGAAAGGTAAATCATGAACTGGGCAGACCACTTTTTGAGATATGCACGACCTTCCATTTCTTAGTTGCATCATAAACTGACAGAACGACTTAAGCTGGGATGCTCGGACGACATATCGTTTACATGCAGAGTATCATTAATTAAGTTCTTTGAATACTTTATACGTTTAAAAAGAAAGAAAGAAATCGTAATTATCATCATTTTCAATATAGGTCAAAATCATCACTATAATAGCCACGACTATACAGTTGGATACTAACCATGCCATATAATTCGTCCCACAAAAGGCATAATGTCAATTAAAATACCGAAAAGCCCTTATTGTAACACGAGCTTGACCGATTCAAAGTAGGCATTTCCGTCTCTTTGTGGATCTTCCAATAACAATCCATGGCAAGGCAGTCCCACTTTTTGACGTTTTTAAATGGCTTGAGAACCGGGATAAGAAAACAGGGGTTGCTGAAGACTTGAAATTCTAATATATACCGGTCTCGGTAATCGTGAGTCGTGACTCACGAGTCATCCCCTTGTAAAATACTTTTCCAAAGTGATCAATACGGCATACTCTCATAGCTGGTCTTGCACAAAAAGTGTTTCTATGTTAACACTTTTTCCTAGCTTTTGCTTGTCAATTGTCTTGTCACTTTCATCTCTCTCTAGCCATTTGAGTTTCTATATATACTCACTTCCATCTACATGTTAACTTACCTCTCAATTCTCATCATCTAATCTTCTACTAGCTTAATAATATATTTCTTTCTTCTTTTTTTTCTCAAAATGTGGAGATCTTTTGTTGGTTTCTTCAGTAAAGATGATTTATCTTATGAAATGTTAGAGCACAAGGAACCTAAAGCTACAAATTTTATATACAGAGATAACTTGAGCAGGAACAAGAAGCCAAAGAATGGTGCTATTTGCTTTGCAAGTGTAAACCCAGTAGGCAATTCAGGAGGAAAAGTTGATAATAAGAATCTGCAGGGTGTTGAAGCAACAGGGTCACCAGTGATTCGAGTAAAAATTACGATGACAAAGAAAGAAGCAGCTCGATTACTATCCAAGAGTAAAGAAGGAGTTCTCGGATTCAAAGATGTGGCGCATGAGCTTGTGCAAGTCCCAATGGATCGTGTCAGTATTGTGCCTGCAGCTTGCCCCAGCAGCAGTCCTCCTGCAGTTCTCAAGAGTATTCCCGAGTAATTTTAGCTTTTCTTTTGTTGTTATAGTATTTTTTTTGGCTTTGGCTTATGGGGGTTTGTGTCTAATTTTCTGAAGGATCAGTTAGTCCTCTGATATCTTTTGTTTCGTTCCTTTTTTGTTAGAATGCAAACTCCTCATTTAGTATCTGTCCTATAATATCTCCAGAAATTGACATACATTTGGTTACCATCAAGAGTCTTTCCAGTTGTATATTATGTATTACTGGCGCACCAGATCACTCTGGAAAAATGATGTGTGTGCGCGATTACGCATGTTTTGTTATATGATTACTTTTTGTTCCCCTTCTTCAATTTTCGTTTTTTATTCGTTTACTTTTTACTAATTTAATCATATTTTTCTTTTAATTATCTTATGTAATATTAGTAAAACGGCTTGATCGGATCAATGCTAAAATAAGGACGAGTCATTAATTGATTGGTTCAAAAAGCATAGTGATAAACAGAAGGTCAAGTTGGATGGGGCTTTCCTTCGTTTGTATGTGCTTAGGAGTCGGGCTTCAACAGTTCAATTAGACATACTGGACTCTATTAACAATGATGAGCTTGGCCTTTCATGGAAGGCCTAGATATGTATATGCAAAAGCCGCATAGAAGCCCAATAATGGATTTCTTTACCAAACAGAAGATCACTCCAGTAAATGGAAAATTGATATAAAAAGAACATGCATGGGTAGAAACCTTTTATGTTTTCTTTTTGCAAATTGCAGAATTGTCACTGATCAATTATTCAAAACAACAAAACTGCCAACCGGCAACAGCCAACCTAACACTACCAGAAGTGATTCAATACGCAAATCTGTGATTGATCAAGTTCGGACTTGGACCCCATTAACACTTTTCTGGTATTTTGTATGATGTGATTGTCAAGGACCCATCTCAGTCTTGACTGGAGAAATGAGATAGAAAATAACATATCCTGTCACGGGCTTGGATTGCGGATTACCATCAGATCAATATCAGGAATGGAATGAGAGGTTCTCGTTCTATCAGAAAATCAATCATATTTTACTCCGATATCACAAATGAAATTTGTGGTTTCATGAACAGTAGTGTTAGCAAATAAAAATGAATTGTCAGCATGATCATGATCTTGAACTTGAAGCACACAAGGGAACAAGTCCTAGCCAGCTGGGGCAACCGTTTTAACTGTACAGAAAAGCAAAAGCAAAATAGAACATAACTTCAATGGTTTCTGCTCTTCTTTTCCTGAGACAATATTAAAATAATCACATACTGAAGAATACATACATCAGTAACATCACATTCATGAATCTTGCATCTTTATCTTCTATATTTGAGTCCGAGGAAACAAAATTAAATACAAATATTAGTTCCGAAGATACCGTAAAACAAGTAAATTTGGTTCATAACCCACCCAGAAACCAGAAGTAAAGGATTTCTCAAACATTCACGATTTGGATTATCACCCAAATCAAAAAGCTCAAAGAAAAGCAAGAAAGGAGATGAAGAGAAACCTCAAACACAAAGAAGAATCTAAGAATGAAAATTAAAAAAGATTATATATAAAATTAGTAATATCATAAAGATATATATAGTACAGAGATTCAATTCATCTATCCATCTCAAGCAGTTCAGGGCCTTCCATTATACTCTCCAAGGAAGGTTTCCAACTAGAATCAGTTTCAATTACTTTCCCTGATGATCTCCCCCTTCTAATTTCTGCCAGAACATCCTCTAATGATCTCTTCCCTTGCCCTTGCCCTTGGTTGTCCTTAAGTTGAATCATCAACCATTCTAACTCCTCTTTTGTAAGAACTATCTTCACCTTTATTCCACCACTACTATTACCACCCCTAACAAAATTATTATCACTTCCTTTCACAAACCCTTTTGTTCTCCCTTCTAGTTGATCTTGAATCTCGTCCCCCTGTCGGTTTTCTACGCATCGCCGCATGCAATTTCCCATGATGATCGATTTTCAGTCAGGATTATGAGCACAAACGGGTTTCGAGATATATGATAAGAGAAGAATTTAATTTCTGCTTGCTATGAAAGAAAAGTAAATATCAAATCTTGTGGAGGGTTTGGTAGTGCATGTGAGGGTGAGGAGGCGAGCATTTATAGGCAATCTTAATTACAGATTTCACGTAGACTTTGTTTCCTTTACAAAGTACTCAATTTTTCTACTTGGATAGTGACAAACTCGTCGTCACCTCTCTATAAATCAATATTAATTTGTTTTTTTATTTATTTATCTTTAAAAACAATTTTACTGTTGCATCATCAGGTCCCAATAATTGATCATTGTGCATCAGTCAATACAGCTAGCTATATATGCATTATCTCAAATTTAAATCGAATAGAGTGAAATTTTGAAAACTGAAAAGCAGATTTTAGTGCTACTATGTCGGCAATAATACCCAATTTCATGGCTGATGATCTATGCAACTTTGGCTTGTTGTATACATAATTAAGAGAGTGTTGAAAATAATACAAAGAAGTTAATTTTGAGGATAATGAATCCCTGTAATTAAAATACTGTAAAATTGATGTAAAAAATTTTGTATGCATGCAGGATGCTCTTCAGTCTCTTTTATCTTAAAATCTGTAATCTTTTCATGGTTTTTGTGACTGTTTTTGTTGACGAAATTTTGTAGATGATGAGTCTGGGACAATTTCAAAATTTAGTGGATTAAAATAGTAAATATATTTTTCGTTTAAAATTAGGTTAAAACATGCAAGATAAGTTTTTAAATTATTTCATTAACTTTTTTTTTTATTGGACTATTAATTTTGTGGATTCTCAACTACCCAATAGACGAAATTATTGAGAAATTATTAGGAGTCATTATAGTTAATGCTGATTGACTCAAAAATGAAATTTCTTGGAATATTAAAGTTAACAAAGGCCGCACACATGCAGCCATTTCTCCAGCAGTATCACGGACAATAAGTCGGTTTTGCAGTAGCTTCCTACCAATCTACAATAAATTTTTGTTGAAATCTTAAAGAGTTCTGTCTTTATCTACCTGCAGCATTAGAAAATCAAGCTTGTGATTTTAGAATCACCGACAAGCTTTGTATCAATTTCATTGTATATTAACACCGCTTTATTTTTCTGGGTCATATTATTTGTTTAATTATCTTCTATGCATGTGACCCTAAGGTCCCATATTTCGATGCTTACCGCAGCTTGTAGGACCTCTGATAGATTAAAATATACAACTATGGGGATTGATTCCTTTGCTTACATAATTGAATTCAAGAGAGAAAGCAGGAGCTTCAATCTAGACAATTAATTATAACTTACATATATGTAGTTGTTGCATGCATGACAATTGATTTTTTTTAATTAAAAAAAAAACAATTTATTGTCGTTTTGGTAAATATGTTTTACCGGGTCAGATCATGAGATCAAATCAATAAGAACTTTAGTTTAGATCATATATATGAATTCTTTTCGTTAATGGGTTTCCTTTTCTACTTCCTTTTCATCCATTAGGTGGATGATATTAAATTCAAAAGCAAAACATAAAATATATGCAATATCCAAGTTCACTATGGAAATTTTAACCGACTTTAATCACCACTTTTTTACAATCCACAGTCAAAGCTCTTTAGTAAAAGTGAGTAATCAAATAATCAACCAATCCTGCATACAATACAATTCACTTTTTTCTTCTTTCTGGATTTGATCGATTTGGTTCATAAATCAGCAACATGTCTCTTGCTGACCTTTTCAGCCAAGGTTACTTTCAAACTGCTGCATGATGGTTAATTTTTCATTTTAGAAACAATTAAAGTAAAAACGTCATGCATGGCAATGGCATATGTATGACTGATGATGCCTGTACTGGGTTTCTTTCGTGATTGTGCAGATGGACTTGTTCAATCTAATCTACGGATGATTGAGAAACTGAAGAAAATAACATTTTTTCAATGGTTTTTACTCTTGGTTGCTGTCAACCCACGTGGTCAACATACAACCTCTTTTACTTTTTCTTGGTTTGAACAATATATATAAACAATGCTGAAGCTTGATCTAGAGATAGATATAATAACAAGAATAGCGACAGCAGAGGGCCTCTGTTAAGTTTGAAATATATGTATGTATCTGCCCATGCATGGCCTGTTGCCCTTGGCCCTCTTCGGAACTCTGATTCATAACAAAATTCCACAAATTTCTAATAAGTCATCGTTATTGATTTTGTCATTTGTTTCCCATCAAATTTCTTCGACGATAATGTCAAAGGAAGAAGAATGTTTCAAGTTTCAGTAAAATTTTCATTTTTTTTAATTTGTAATCAAGTTCGGTTTTAAGACAAAAATATTCTTCTAAATAATTATTAAAAAGGTTTTAAAATATGTAGTTATCAAGTTCATTAACTCGTCATAATTAATGATGCTTGTTAACGGGACATCTCAGACGAAGAATGCTCATTAGCTTGATACTTCTTTTAATTTATGTTCTCACATACATAGAGTTGATGTATTCAACCACCTATTTTTCAAACCTGAACATCGTTTTAGAACCGGTGTAGTGCAGTAAACCATTTGCCCTCTTCAATCAATTTGGTCGTTATCAGTAATCTGAATACTTCTCACAAAATGGAATCTAAAGTTGCAGATAGTAAGAATGAATATAGGTTGAATTGTTACAAAGGTAAATGCAGCATCCAAATCCAATATAAGAAAAGTGATATTTGCTTCCCACGTCAGGACGGGAGAGTGTAAATTGCGGAATCATGACGCTAAATGACGCTCTACGCAAATGGGTCCCAAATGTTCCGAGAAAAAAATGTTTTTGCTTCACGAAAACAGAATCTCGGAATTAAAAAAACAAGAAAAACTTTCGCTTTCCTAGATCGGCGGGTGCAAAGCAATAAAGTCAGTGATGACTCACTCGACAGTCACCAAGTTTAGGTAGGGAAACGACTAGTTTTTCAATCTTCAACTGTGGAGACACATGAACACAGTCCACACAACAAATATTGTTTTGTTTTTGTTTACTTTTCTAAACTGACCTACTCTTGTCTTCTACCCACTTGGTGCTCAGGAATTTCTGGTTCGTTCAGTAAACAGTCCGCACTAGTTAAGAAAGAAAACAAAAGCAAGACTATTTCCATTTCGATTTCGACCCAACAAATCATATGGTATCAGGAACGCAATTATGCAACAATAAAATAAAAACAACATCCTATAACGATGATTACTAAATTGCATTGTTAACTTTCATCATAAACATGGATTGAGTAGTGAACAGGGTGACCTCCTGCCTCAACAGTGATCATATCTTCCAAGGTCTTCCTAACAAACATGTTTCAACACTAATTGATTTATCAATATGTTTCTACATTCCCTCCGCTGACCGTTGTACGGGCTGTTAAGTACTTTGGGTCTACGGCAAGTAGGTCGAGAATAATATTACAAATCGGAAGATATCTCCAGGTCCAAACAAGTAAATTAAATGGGGTTGTTAGGTGCTTTTGGGTCTAGGCAAGTAGGTCGAGAATAAAACGGCAAATCGAAAGATATGATTCTTCCCGACCAGGCACGTGTAAACTAAATGCGTTTTTTAGGTGCTTCTGGATCTATGGCAGGTAGGTCGAGAATAAAATTGCACATAGAAAGATATGATTCTTTCACAACCAGGCACGACATGTAAACAAAACAGGGATCAACTCTTCACCTCCTTGAGATGGATCCAGACCTATATTCAGATATATTCCATTTCGAGCGGATAAATAAAATAAGCCAAGCTAACTTTTAAAGTAACATATCACATGGTTCCACATATAGAACTTGTTCATACTAGGAGATAGTTTGAACTTAAAACTACATAAAGCTGGAGTGCTTTCTGACTGTTTCGACCCAGGATCAGTTCCAAATGCAAGCATATGGGAGGTTTAAATTAAGACATGCAATACAACTGCAGAAAAAAGACCAGCAAAAAGCTTCACTCCGTTCGCCTACGCTTCTTTGCAAGATTCTCAAAAATCTGATGCACATCAGCAGATGTGATTGCATTTGATGGGTCGAAAGACTCCTGCCAAAAGGAATTTGTTAAGTGATATACTTGAGAACTGCATGTAGCTTTTGGAAAAATAAATTAATAGTCAAAGTATTGACATCCACAATGGTCTCAACATTCTACATAATTAAGTTGTATAAAGTAATCTATAACGTAAGTTAAATCTATAAGGTAAGCTATCAAAACACACCAGGAAGGTACGGAACTCATCCTTCATGTCTGCAATACCATTCAGAATCTCCATTTTCTCTACATGACCAAGTTTATTAAGAAAATTTAACTCAGCACCCTCTTGTTGCTGCAACTTTTCTTCCCTCTTCTGTTTTGCTGTTTTCTCATACTCCGCTATTGAATCCTCTTTGTCAAGAAGATAACCAATATGCTTCTGGTTGTACATATCTAAGCATTTTTCACATTTGCAGAGGGTATCCCTCCAATTTTTGGAAAGAAATATTGCTTTACTTTTTGAATCAGGGATATCAGACACCAGATTGTCTCCAAGAAGACAAGTAGCATTTGAACTGCCATTATTAATGCATGGATTTGAACTGACTTTCTTCTCAGAACTTTCTCCAGGATAAAGTCCCTTCTCACCAGACACAGATTCCGAATTATTATCAGCCATCATATCGTCTTTTCGAGGAGAACCATGCAAACAACTGCCATTCTCAAGCTTTCCAGAACCACAAGCTGAAGGCGTGTCTTCCAGTACATCTTTATCCTTATTGGTATTAACACCAGCCTTATGCTGTGCCCCAGCAGCCCATATGGTTTGAGGATATAGGGTCAGAAAAGAACAAACTGCTGAGCACTCCTTGCAAATGAAATCTTCATACAAAGGCTCTCCTTCCTCATCTCTAGGAATCTGTGGTAAAGGTAAAAGATCGGGCAATATTGAATCATATCAGTAATCAGGAAACCAATATTATCATCAGAATGCAGAGAGATAGAGAGCAATTCTTTCAAATGATATTTGTGTTTCAGTCTTTCCTCTTTCTTCGCGAGGTGACAGAGGACACAATAGCTAGACCTAACTAATTTATTAAATTGCAGATATATAAATATGGTTCAAGTATCAAAATTGCATCAATGAATTGTATCCTTCAGCCAATAAATGTGGTCATGAATCATGCAGCAAGCAAGCTTTTAAGAAGGATTGCAGTTGATAATGCCACAATCATGGGCTAGAGTAGCTATGACAGTCAGCTGTCAGCACAAGCAGATCATTCAGTGACTCAGTTGCATGCAATAAAAAGATCGGAAGACTATATATATATATATATATTAAAAAAAAAAAAAAAAAAAAAGTNAGCTGTCAGCACAAGCAGATCATTCAGTGACTCAGTTGCATGCAATAAAAAGATCGGAAGACTATATATATATATATATTAAAAAAAAAAAAAGGAATTCATTTGGTTAGATGCATGGAAGTAGGTAACCATTTTCTTCAAACAAATATCAAACCAGAGTGGATGGTTTTGTTACAACTTATATAAGAATTTGAACTTATTGCAATATGAACAAATAGTTAGCAGGAAAAATAAAAGAAATAAAAAAAGTAAAAGCACTGGCAGTGCAAGGGGCAACAAGCCAAGTTACCAACCTCATCAGAAGACTCAAGACCAAGATGCTCCTCATGAAACCAGTCCTCACACATACAGCACTGTATCATCTCAACTTGTTCTTCAACATCTGGATCAGGATAGGGGCGACAGCATGTGCAGTACAAACCTTTAAAGTTATGATTATACAAATTCTCAATATTTTCTGCGTCTTTACTAGGAAAAAGTTTGCAGAAGAACTCCCCAAACTTTGAATTTCCACAATCGCACCTGAAATTTCTCTTGGTCCAGAGCTCCACAATCTGAATTATCAGCAATAAAAACAATTAGATAAAAGCCAATAGAAGTCTTAAAGAAAATATATATCATCCAAGAGAAGAGGTATAAGTTGACATCATTTTACATAACATATATCATTCCATATCAAAAAGCAAAATGCAGTTTTAATATGTCCAAAGCAACTACTCCAAGCAAAAATACTGACCAACAACATTTGATATTTTAAGTAATTCCATGAAGTCACAACTTTGGCAATATATCTTGGACTAATTTTTAACGAAGTAGGAGGTGCTTGTCAGCACGAAAAGAACGGCAGTTAGAGCCATCAAAGGTGTTACGGAGATTCCACATTAAATAAACTCTCAGGTCCACAGGTGACTACAAGCTCTAAAACACAACTTAAAAGATTATTCCAACAGCAAGAAAATCACACACAAGCTTCCAGAACTTTATCATGCCTAAATGAACTCTCCATTCAGTATTTGCCCAACCAAATAAACATAATATTCACAGCATGTCAATTTCTATGGAAACAATTGACAAGAGTTATAACTAGAACTGAAAACTAATATGAAAAAAAAAATGATAATACCTGAACTGTCAAGTATTAATTTTAACACTTTATAATATTAAATAAATAATACCTCATGACCGTCATGGCAAGACAGGGAACAAGCAGTGCAAACTCCAGCATTGCCTTCTGGGGTGCAAGTAAGGCATGAGAAAATAGCCTGTCTCTTCATATAGCCCTGACTATAAGTACACTCCTTGCCCTCATCTCCACCCAAAACCAAATCAGCTTCCTTAAAAATTTAAACAGAAAATTACACACCACTCAAATATTGAAAATGCTTAATAAATTACTTGATAAAAGGCTCTAGACAATAAAATGGCATAAAAATAGGCTCTCAATCTACCAATTTTCCTCATATTTCTACATAAGCAAACAGAATACTAGAAATATCAAACACTTAACAGCACATAATGTTCATCAAATCCAACATAAAAATTTTAACTTTACAAAGCCCCATACTGATATACAACAAACTAAAAAAGGGTTTTACCAGCTCTTCTTCCTCGACTTTGTTAAGATACTCGTTGATAGAAATCGTCTGCTCCACGTCATCTTCAACCTCACTGGCCATTTTCTCACAAACGGAGCTTCCTGCCTAAAATTCAACGAAACAAACACCATAAAAATTTAAAAAAAAAAAAAAAAATCCATTCTTTTCTTATTCTTATAATCTTCAATTGGGGAGAAACGACACAAATGACCCAGAACAGAAAACCCTAAAATCCGACAACAAAAAATAATAATAATTTGAAATAAGGTACCTAATATTGCGATGAGGATATTTTTAGGGATTTCAAAGACTGATTTTTTGTGGTGAGATGAGAATATCAGAAGCTTGTGTAATAGAGAAATAAATGAAGTGAGTGTTGATTTGGGGAAGAGCGAGAGATTGGATGTGCGTTAAAAATTAGGGTTTTATATGGGAAATTAAGGACCGTAAGGACATTTTCCCGCCACAATGAACCCCAAGGTACGCACCATTTGTTTTGGGTTCCCTCCAATTCCCCAACCGGGGCCTCTTTTCTTTCCGTTTTCTTCTACTTGTTATGTTATACCTTTGTGAAATTGTAACCAAACCATCATAATAAATAATTAAATAAAATCCTAATTTGGCATAGCTCTCAATACGTGTGACATATGCAACCAATTTATAGAAAATTATACCTAGAAGGCTAGCAAGAAAATATTGCTTTGGGTAAAATTATACAAAAGAGCCACATTCAAAGTATTAGAAAACTAACCAATATTTTTAGAATATTTTGGAAAATTGATAATCTATTTTGAAATTTAGTTGTTTTAACTGAATTTGTATTTAAATATAAATTCTTTCCAAATTTCCAAATACAAATATAATACTCAGTTCGCTATATTACATAACATATATTTAATAATTCTAGATTATATTATACATTTTTTAAGGTTTTACTTATATCGCTTAACAACTATCTATTATTGTTAAGCCTTATGGTGTTGAACAAACCAATTCGATAACTCTGACACTTAATTAGAAGTTAAACAAGAATTAGAATTTAGTCTTTTAAACAAATCTTAAGAGATTTTTTTCCAAGGAAAATGTAAAATTTATAATTAATTAGAACGATATCCGCATTTGACCCTTTTTCTTATGGGTGAACCGTTGGGCTGGGAAATGATGAAAGTGGTGGTTATCTCTAATGGGCCTAGTAGCGGACATTAAGTTTCATACCACTGCCTGTACGACCCAGTTCGAGGATTCTATTGGGCTAACGTTATAGTCCATTTTAGTTTGGAACAGCCTAAAGTGATTCAGTTCCAAACAACTTCTGGTCCAGATCCAGTAGAACATTACGAAATCTTGCAGTGGCGCTATTTGCCATTTCTTATCATAACTCTTAAAAAATTATAAAAAGAAAATTTTCTCTTATTACATTAAATTTCGTAATTAACCTTCTTATATTTTCTTAAGAAATGAATTAAGAAAATTAATGATACAAACTAACTAATAAAAAAAAATATATTAACTTGGAATTGTAGTTATCTTTAATCAAATTTATATTAATGTTTCTAATAAAAGTGTAATTTTCATAAATTTTATCAGAATTTTAAGGTAGAAAAAATAAATGTCTTTCATAAATGCTAAATAGTAACTTATATATATTCCAGAATTTTTCCTCTTCATCTTAACGGTATTTAATTCACCAATTTTATTAATTCATACCTTAATCCAAAAAATCTAAAATTTTTCAGATGTTAACTAGATATAATGAAAATTCTCCATATAAATTTTTGTAGCAATCAAAAATCAAAGAGTATTTTCAAATGATTTTAATTTTGTAGTATCTCATATCAAAATTTTGTATCTTCACCTCAACAGTCCTCGATCTATTAATTTTCATAATTCAAAGATAAATCCAAAAACTTTTCGTAGGAATTAAAATTAAAATTTTATTTTCAAACGATTTTCGATTTCCGTTTAGAAATTATGTTATAGAAATCCTAGTACTCATGTTTGTAATTTTTAAAAATTGAAACAAATATTATATAATTTAAGAAAATCATGAAAGTTTTCAGAACGATCATTGACATTTATTATAAGTATTATACAAAATTTAATAATTTTATGAATTATCTAACATAGTTAAATATACTTGTAAATGCTTATATGCGCCTGAACCGATAATTTTATAAGGTTTTTGACAAAAATTCAAGAGTTTATATAAAATTGAATACTAAAAACTTATCTATGAAATAAGTTTTCTTATTCTCTTTCAAGTGTGTAGAATAATATATAAAATTTTATATTAAAAATCTTTGTTTTGTGTGAGATAGAAAAGTAGTGTTTGCACGAGTGGGTTGTAGAAAGAGTTTCTAGGAAACAAATTAAGGATGAATGTGTAACTTGAAAAATATTAAAAAAGTGGGGTTAGTTTAGATGAAGGGTGGGGTGATATGAAAGTTTGATTATACTAATAATTTCTTGTCGCAATGTGCTTGACAATATTCAATCGTCAAGCATCATTTACGCGTCGAAGCTTAAGAAAAATCCACTGATAAAGGTCAAATTTAATTAGTTATTTTTATAAATGAACCACCGAAGGGTTAGTATATGTGCTTGTTGACGGCTCAGTTCTAAGGTTAATTTTAAACGCTATCTTTTAAAACGAAATATTTAATTTGACCCTCTATTTAAATTTTAATAAAACACCTATTTCATATTTTTATAAAATTAATATTTATTTTTAAAAATTTAAGAGATAATTATTAATTTTTAAAAGATAAATATTAATTTATTAAAAATTTAAAATTTAATATTTTCTTAAA
>JANKKB010002947.1:0-38960 GCA_026225775.1 Bursera palmeri
AATAGATGTTAACTAATAGAATTTTTAACTGAAAGACTTGAGAAGATAAAAAGGACAAAATTTTTATACGAGTGAAAAAAAGAAAAAAAATAAAAATGGTTAATGATAATTACTCAATAATTTTATGAAAGAAATAAAGAGGCAGAGATAGCCGAGTCTATAAGTGGAGAATTAAAAGTCCATTGGGCCGATACATGGGCCTAGCCCATTTGTACGCTAGTGATGGTCTGCCTTTATTTTGGGGAGTTGGGACCGATGCTATTGAAAAGTCACTTTCACTTTAGAAATTCTCTCCACAGACGCACCGGGCCTTTCATTAAAATAAAAAATAAAAAAAGAAGCAAATTTATTAAAGTTATTTACAATGAAATAACAAATAGATGTTCACCTTTTACCTATCTTACATGGGATGGATATTTCCAGTAACACCCACTCAGGTTTAGGTGGGCTGCAATTTACCACCAACTCTTATTCGGTTAATATCGTTAAAAATGTAAGACATGATAAGAATCGACTTTGATAGTTAATTTATAATATTTACCATTTGATAATGTAATAAAAGTCATGCTTCTCATATTAAGCGTGTTGTTGGGATTGGATTTCTCTCATGAGAAAAAAAATTATAGTATACTTATCCTTAACATGATATTTAGAGATAAATAATTTTTTTTATTATAGATTATTTAAGCTAAATTGTTTACCTGGTTACTTCTTACCTTTTATCTTTCGAATTTGAAGTCAATTAATAAGGAGGGGAGGTTTCTGGATACTTCTAAAATTTTGGGGGAGAAAGGAAATACTGAAGTCTGAGGGGAACGTAACGTTTTTAACTTCAGGGTTACTTTTACCACTTCGAGATTTACAACGTTGCACCGGCCTTTACTTTCCAAATTCGCCGGAGAAATAATCCCCGATTTTTACCCTCAAGCCTAATGACCGAAATACCCTTCTCAAACCACCGATATTCCAATGAGATGAAAGTTCAATTTGGTCCCTTTCACGGCCCTCCCTAATCCAAAAATATCCTCGCACCTGAATAACTAAACTAAATAAGTCCATCGAAGCGTCTCAAACAAATCCTAATCCTCCAATCTTCCGATCCAACGGCTCTCGACATTCGGCGTAGTGGTTTTCGTAGATAAACCCTAGCCCGCCACCCTTCGTCCACAAGCCCACTTCCCTCCCTCCCTCTCAGCAAGACTTACGTGAAACCCAGAACCCAATCGTCATCTCTTATGTATTCAAGCAACAGATCTCACTTGTTAGACTTATCTTCTCTATCTTCTTCTGTTATTCTTTTTTTTGGTCGCTTGTTGATGTTTCTTAATTTTTAGTTGTTTGACATCTTTTGAGCTTCTGTTCTGTTGATTTATGATGGGTTGTGATAGTTTTTTGGTATTTATTTGTTTTTCCGGGTAGGACTCGGTTTCTGTGTCGGAAGAGTACTGGATTTGAGTTATAGATCGGCCTAAATGCCGTGTTTTTTATGATTTTTGTTATGATGTGGTGAAGATAACGACCCGGATAGAGATATTCGAATTAGGGGAAGTAGAAGACGAAGTTCTGAAGATTTTTGACTGACTCGACTCGGTGAGAGTGCAGGCTCGAACTCAGTGAGTGGAGGAAGATCGAGTTACGAAGATTTTGTTGTTCGGGAAACCGAACAGCAATGCCGTCGGCGGGAATGAGACGGACTACTAGGGTGTTTGGAGTGGTGAAGGGAGCCGATGGAGCGCGTGTTTTGCGTTCTGGTCGTCGTTTGTGGCCGGACTCCGGTGAGGGGAAGCTGAGGAGAAGCCATTATGGAGATGAATGGTATCACCACACTTTGATTAAGAAGAACAATGGAAATGGACCTGGTGGGCTCAAGTGTAAGGCCAATGGGTGGGCCCACGTAGAGAAAATTAAGCTGAAGCTACAAGATGAAGAAGTCGTAGGAGGAGGAGAGACAGAGATTGATGAGAATGTTAAAGCAACGAAAGTGTGGCAGAAAGTGAAAGAAGAAGAAGAAGTGAAAGAGGACAGGATGTATGGAATAGTGTACAGTAGAAAAAGGAGGAGAGTTGATGCTATAAAGAGTGAATTTTGGGGTGATAAAAGGTATCGGATTCAGTTTAGTAGGCAAAGAAGAAAGAAGAGCGACGAGAGTGAAAAATTAGTGGGATTTGCTAGGGAAGATGAAGTTGGAGGATTTCGTGTGTTTGGTGTCAGTTTGGAGAGTTCTTGTAGTGGTAGTAGGAGTAGTTGGTTTGCTTGTTTTTTAAATTTGGTTTTGGGATACATGAAAAAGAGAAGAGTGGAGCTGACCGACCTCGCCTCATTTTTACTCTCTCAGCCGATTAGCGAGACTTTCTCTTTGTATGGAATTCGTTTTTTGTGGGTACGTGTGTTTAATTTGCCGCGTTTTTCTGTTATTTAGTTATTGAATTGCTAAAGGAGTTGTTTTTACGCTTTACAAAAAAGGTAGAAAATTGAATTTATTTGCTTTCTTGAGCACAAAATTCATTCGTTTTGAGTTACTTCTGCGTGAGAGAGAAGATCCTGTTAGGATTTTAGTTTGGGGTGATTAGTAAAAATGGACCTTTCTCGGGTATGGTCTTCAAATTCCCCTTAGGCTGATAAGTTTTGGAGAGCAATCTGATGTTTTGAAAGTTAAAAACTTTTTGGTTTAAAGATAAGTTCTTTTCTTTCAGTTTTGATCAGTGTCATAATTTTTTTTTTCCTGAAAAGAATGTGAAAGAAAAATATTGTAATTTGAATTGAATAATATGTGTGTTGTTTTATGGTCTTCCTTGGCTTGAATTTTCTTTTTTGTTCAATCCTTATTCAGGATCCTCCCATCGGTAGCACCGGCATGTGCAAGCTTTTTGGGGTCATGCAAGACCTCCCGTTGTTTTCTGTGGATTTTTCTGCAGTACCCTCCTGCTTTATGTACATTCATTACAGTATGCTTGTTAGATTGAAGCGTCTGCCATCTGTACTTGTAAATAATTTAGTGAGTCTGGACTCCAATAATGAAATAATGTCCAGGATTGGAAGCTACCAATCTTATCAGTTTTCTGATGAAGATGAAGATGTATATGTATGTGAGACCAAAACCATGGTGCCTGTGGTTGATAATACCGTAAACAGAGTGTCATTACATCCCTCTGTTAGAGCTTCTAAATTAGCTGGTCGAAATCTGCAGTACAGGAATTCTTTGAATTCTCGTGCAATTCAGAAGAGGAGGAGTTCATTGAGGAGGAGAAGAGCTAAGAATCCTTCTCAGGTGGGCGCACACAAAGGTAGCGGACCATTAGTTTCTGATTTAGTTTGTAGTAGGAGAAATGGCATCCCTTTTTCTTCTGTAGTGTCCAAAAACAAGCTTAAGAGCTCAATTCGAAGTTGCTGTGGAATGAGCTTTAAAGAAGTGAGTTCTAGCAAGGATCAGACGCAGCAAACCCAGGTTCCATCTTCTTGCTTTGCGAGTATATTGATTATTGAATCAGACAGATGTTACAGGGAAGAAGGAGCCTGTGTGATGTTAGAGATGTCTTCGTCAAGAGAGTGGATTCTTGTAGTAAAGAAAAATGGAGTAACGAGATACACCCATAGTGTGCAAAAAACTATGAGGCCCTGTTCTTCTAACCGTTTCACCCATGCTATTAGGTGGACCGGTGATTATAATTGGAAATTGGAGTTCCCAAACAGACAAGACTGGCTAGATTTCAAGGATCTTTATAAGGAGTGTTCTGATCGCAATTCGCATGTATCTGGTGCTAAAGTAATTCCTGTGCCTGGTGTTTGGGTTGTGTCTGGCTATGAAGAGAATGATACTCTTCCATTTTGCCGTCCAGATTCATACATCTCTATCGATGATGATGAGGCATCAAGAGCTTTGGCAAGGAGGACTGCAAACTATGATTTGGATTCTGAAGATGAAGAATGGCTGAAGAAATTAAATAATGAGTTTTTGGCAGAAAATGAGCTTGAAAAACATGTTTCAGGGGATAGTTTTGAGTTAATGATTGATGCCTTTGAGAAGGCTTACTTTAGTAGTCCTGATGATTTCTCTAATGAGCAAGCAGCAGTTAATCTTTGCTTGGATCTGGGTACGAGGGATGTTGTGCAAGCCGTGTATAGTTACTGGATGAAGAAACGGAAGCAGAAACGCTCAGGACTCCTTAAGGTTTTCCAGGTAAAAGATTTGATATGTTTTCTCATTTTGATCTTTCTATTGGGGGTAAATACATAGACACCCCTGAGGTTTGGTCTAAGTAACAATCTCACCCCTGTTATTTATAAAGTAACATAGACACCCCCAGAATTGGAAAATATAGGGGTCTTAACCCATAAAAATAGGGGTCTTAATGTTACTTAAAATATCAAAATAGGGGTCTTTATGTTACTTTATGAATAACAGGGGTGAGTTTGTTACTTAGACCAAATCTTGGGGGTGTTTATGTATTTACCCCCTTTCTATTGGCATATTGTCCCAGTTTTAGTAGGAGTTTTTTGTACCCGAGCTGTGGCTGTGTATTTTTTTTTTTTTTGTGCTTGATTTCATGGATGTTACACATAAACGTGTATTTGGTGTTAAAAAAAATATCAGCATGTTTTTTGTTGATCTGGGTTTACTCTTTCTCTCTCTCTCTCTCCCCCCTTTTTATACTAAGTTTTCTGATTTTTGACTCCTTTGCATTCAGTCATATAAATACTCTTTTAGTTTGACTGAGCCCTTGGCAATAAGAGTCATTTATATTGATGCACTGGCAGGCCTCATCTCAGTTACATAATGAGTTTTTGAAACCTGACATCATTGCCCTTTTTGAATCTAAGTAGTTAATTAGAATAGAGGCTTTAAAAATTTGAAGCAGCCATTTCCCAGAGGGTATTATATGTACTGGCCAAGTGTCAATGTCCTTATTGTTGCTTATGTTAGTTCATTGAAGTGAATCTTCAAGAACTTGGAGCCACATATGCATTATATTTTCTAGGCGATTTTGGACATACACCAGCTAGTATATTGATATGCTAAACTTATCCACAAGGATGCTTCCCACCCCCTCCTCTCCTTCGTATTTGTCTGTGCTGAAAATTTGGTGTTTGCATACCATACTGAGGCTTTTTCTATTGTTTTTGACTTCTCTGTTTATTGGATGTTCCCTTCTAGCAGGGTCGCCAGGTTAAGAAACCTTCAATAATTACAAAGCCTCCTTTACGTAAGCGAAGATCATTCAAACGACAGGCGAGCCAGGTGGGAAGAGGCAAACAACCTGGTCTCTTACAAGGTTTGTTCTTGTTGTTCCTCTGCAGATCTTTTAGTTGTGCATAATTTAGGTGTATTTAGATGTTATTGTATTCTTAGATTTAAAAATGTTGGATGTTTTAGAAACTCTTGGAAGTAGGTTTGGATCTTAAAAATCTCTGTTATATCATCTTGTGGAAAAATGACGTTTTAATTGAAATGACTCTTCAATGAAGCATCTATTGATGATGGCATGTAAACTGAATCAAACCACCCACCTAATAACTGTGCTCTTCTGCTCGGTGCATCAATATTTTGCAGGAACAATAGGAAGCGATCATTTATGCCTTCCACTTTAGGACAATATATATATTTTTTTAAATCTTTACTTTTGGCCCCCCTCTCTTTCTCGCATTATTTACTTTATATTTGGCTGTTTCTGTTTTAATAGAAGTCTTTATAAGATTTGCTAATTTGCCTCTGTGTTAATTGTGAAATTTTATCTGATTCTTTATTCAATGTTACGGCAGTTGCAGCTCAGCAAGATGCTTTGGAAGAACAAAATGACATGATTAAAGTTGAAGATGCTACAGCATCAGCCACAAGATCGGTGGAATCAGCTGTCCTCAAGCGTCAAAGAGCACAGCTTCTCATGGAAATTGCTGATTTAGCAACTTACAGAGCAGTAATGTCACTTAGAATTGCTGAAGCTGCTCAAGCTGCGGAATCAGCAGATGCTGCAGCAGCTCATTTTTTAGATTGATGGATACAGTTTATTCCTGATGCTAACCTGGAGTGATTGATCAATTTATAATTATTACTGAAGGTATCACAGTGTTGCTGCTGTTTTTGAAGCCTTTGGAGGACAACAATTGAAGAAAAAGTATTGTAATTTTTGTATAGATTTTTGATTGATGTACATTTTGTATTATTATTGTTATAGGTTAACACCAAATACAAAGGGGATTTAGTTTATTTCCTTGGAAAAAAAATGGAAAAAAGAAAATTATGGGGAAAAAAAAATCCAGCTTAAGCTAGTTTTTCAGTAGACTTGTAGTGAGAACTATGACTTCTGTACATGCTTTCATTTGCATATTTCTCGTGGACCAGAACAATTTGGCTATTTTAACTGATAGGTGCGGCCGTCAAATGAATCTCACAGCAAAACCATACGTTATTAATATATGTATATATTTGTGTTGGATAACTGAAACAGTGTGTTGTTATAGTGGTTAGATCGTACTTGAATTTATGAGGTTTGTTACCTGGCTGGTATGCAATTTGATGAGTGTAAAGCCTGGTTTACCATTTGCCAAATTGTGCTAATAGCATTTGTCTTTTATTTTAAGTATGGCTCAGGGTTCCTGGGCATTATGCAGGGGAGTTGTCTGGACCTGTGAAGTCTGGATTTTAAGGCAAGCGCTTTATCTAAAACTTCACGAGCCAAGATCCTCTTGAGGAAGTCTATACACGGTTATCCTGGCTGTGAATGACATTGAAACGTCATATTGGTAACATAACTGGATGTCTATCCGGCTGTTATGTAAACACTATTATAAGTAACTTCAGCTCCATCCCATATGTTGACAAAACTTGGAATGTTGATCAGCGCGAGGTGCAATACATCATTGTTAGAAGGCCATTAGATCTAAGATAGAATGTTCCATTCCCCATTATTTTATTTGCAAAAATATTTCTTTCCACAGTGCTCTTATTAAGAACTAACCTCTCTTACAGATGATTTTTCATCTTAAAGCTTAGATGCAGTCACCAAAAATATACGCAACTACTATTTAGTTCCCATTTTAGACCTTTATCATTACTTGGATCCCATCCCTTCGAAGCATTAATATGCTATATGTAGAAAAAAAATTTAAGTGAGTCCAAAAACTCATCAATTTTGAACCAAACTCCCCAACCCAAAAGGAAAAATGATTTTATAATATACAAGTTTACTATATAGAATTATGTTACAAAAATTATAGAGTGCTAGGAACACCCTTACCTACACTCTTTCTCACTCTACTCACGGTGTTGACATTTGTCCATTGTAATTTATTAAATTACAATGTTGGCAATTGCATCATGAGTTTTGTGACATATGTCATTCACAAAAGGTATAGAGAAAGAGAGTGTTTGAAGTATTCCTCAAAATTATGAGAAATTACTAATTTTAAGGAGTTGTTTTGATTTTTAGTAGCTCTAAAATTTTATTTGATTATCTAACTATGTTTAATCTTGAATGCCAAAAATTCATTTTCATGTGAGATGATTTATTAACGTTTATCGACTTATTATTATCAACGAGTCAGTGTTTATCGAGTTATAATGAATAACGAATCGGTGCTTGTTGATTTGCAGGTTAGTTAGACAATTAATAGAAAATTAAAATTTTGACTAAAATTTTAACATCCCTTAAATTTGGTTATATATGAATTAACTAATTTAGTAAACTCATTAAAGCCTTGTTTTTTTTAATATATATAAAGTATGATAATTTATTATATTGATAAAAATATTAATATTAATATAATAAATTGAGCCAGAAACGATTAAATATCCTCCGCAATTGAATAATCCATCGTTTGGTATCAATGATCTGATTGTCTTTATGAATTCCTAAAACAAAACGCCCCGTAATTTTCCATGAACTTAATGCCTCTACTACAAGACAAAGTTTGGGATCACTGCGTGCATATCTCCAACTTCTCTTCAAACACTACAATACCCTTTTCTGTCACTACCGTATGCTCTTCTTCTACATATATATAAACCATGCATGCCCACAGCCACCTCGAAGTCCACCAGGCAACAAAAACATACACATTGCAGCAAGTGCTGCTTCAAGTTTTGCATGCATGTCAATAAACTTTCAGAAACTACGTTGAATTCCTCTTTCACAGAACTTAGCTGTTAGAGAACTCTTTTAAGAGTCATAATAAGACACGGATCAATCAGCATGGCAACAGCATTGGCTGGCGATGATCTTGCCAGGACGTTTAGCAGCCGGTCAATGAGCCGGAGGATGAGTTTGTCATCGGCAAGCAAGAGGGGTTGGGCAGCCTCTGCAAGTATCCGTGAGGTGTGGAATAATCCTGCAGATGTGTTTCAGAAAACTGCCAGAGAAGAAGACGAGGAAGAGCTCAAGTGGGCGGCAATAGAGAGGCTGCCAACTTATGATCGATTGACCAGGGCAATGCTGGGGCATGTTTTGGACGATGGAAAGATTAATTATGAAGAAATTGATGTTAACAATCTTGGTATGCAGGAGAAGAAACAAATCATGGAGAATATACTCAAGGTTGTTGAAGATGACAATGAGAAGTTCCTTCTAAGGCTCAGGGAAAGAACTGATAGGTCACTCTCTCCTTCTCTCCTATTTTTCATTATATGTTGCTTAACTGATATAGATATAGTATTTTTTCTTCCTTTTTTGTGCTCTGGTTCTTGACTTGGTAGAGAATGATGTTAACATGTGCATGCCAAAGAAGACTTTTGTCATGATAGTGTGGGAATCTGTTTGAAAGTCTGATGTAAATTTTATTTTATTGAATAGAGTGGGAATTGAAATTCCAAAGATTGAGGTGCGGTTTGAGAATTTATCCATAGAAGGAGATGCATATGTTGGAACCAGGGCACTTCCAACTTTGCTGAACTCCTTCTTGAACGCAATAGAGGTAATGTTGTTTTCTTTTAGTACTCCTAATATTCCATATAATCGTGTCCTCATTTCCCTGTACAATTCCTAGTATTGCCTGCCATTAGTTTCATTTTTGTAGTTAATTCTCTTGTAGCTCCAATAGTCTAATATAATTCTGTTTATAATTTCTTGTGATGCACAGGGAGTCCTTGGATTTCTCGGACTATTCCCTTCTAAAAAAATGGTTGTCAATATACTCCATGATGTTAGCGGAATAGTCAAACCATCAAGGTACATCCGCACGATCTCTCGAAATTACAGTTTTTCCATCACTAAATAACTAAATTTTGTACTTCCAATTTTCGACATGAACTTTGTTGATCAATTCAATAACGTTTCACCTTTACTTTTCCGTGCCAGAATGACATTACTTCTGGGACCTCCGGGATCCGGAAAAACTACATTGCTGCAAGCTCTTGCAGGGAAAAGTGACAAGAGTTTAAGAGTGCGTTGCCCCCTTCAAAATTTAATCATTATTGTGTTTTAATCCAACCGTGTTAGCATATAGGATGGTACACGAGGCCAATGTGGTTGAACTTGTAATTAGTTCTAATACATAAAGTAAATAATAGGTTCTTGAAATTGTTTGGATTCTTCAACAAATCTGAAGATATGGATAATTTTAGGGATCAAGCTTTTCTTGATCTTGAAAACTTTGTTTTTTTTTTTATTAACTTTAATGAGCAGGTGTCAGGAAGAGTCACTTACTGTGGTCATGAATTGTGCGAGTTTGTTCCTCAAAGAACATGTGCTTATATCAGTCAGCATGATCTTCATCATGGTGAGATGACAGTCAGGGAGACAATGGATTTCTCTGGACGTTGCTTGGGAGTAGGAAATAAATTTGAACTCCTGGCAGAGTTGTCAAGAAGAGAAAAGGAAGCTAGAATCAAACCAGACCCTGAGATTGATGCATTCATGAAAGCCACAGCAATGGCGGGCCAAGAAACCAGTCTAGCCACTGATTATGTGCTTAAGGTTTGTCATGCTTTCATCTCCTAATTGAAATGTAAGCTTTACGTTTTGAACTTACGTTTCCAAGCTTGACCTGTTAACATACTGTGGTAGATCCTTGGATTGGATATCTGTGCTGATATTATGGTGGGTGATGAGATGAGAAGAGGCATATCTGGTGGGCAGAAGAAACGTGTTACTACAGGTATGTAAATTTGAGATTACGAGAAGAAAGATGCATTGAAGTGATGAGTATCATTATGAATTGCACTAAATGCAGGAGAAATGTTGGTCGGACCTGCCAAGGCTCTTTTCATGGATGAGATATCAACTGGTCTTGACAGCTCCACCACCTTCCAGATTGTCAAGTTCATGAGGCAAATGGTTCATATCATGGATGTGACAATGATAATCTCTCTTCTGCAACCTGCACCTGAAACCTATAATCTTTTTGATGACATTATCTTACTCTCAGAGGGTCAGATTGTCTATCAAGGCCCAAGAGAGAATGTGCTAGAATTCTTTGAGAGAGTAGGCTTCAGATGCCCAGAAAGGAAAGGAACTGCAGATTTCTTGCAAGAGGTAACTTCCAGAAAGGACCAACAGCAGTATTGGTGCAAAAAAAATCAGCCTTACAGATATGTCTCGGTACCTGAGTTTGTGGATCACTTCAAATCTTTCCATGTTGGTCAAAACCTTGCTGAGGAGCTTAGAGTTACTTATGATAAATCTAAAGCCCATCCTGTAGCTTTAGTGAAAGAAAAATATGGAATCTCAAACTGGGAACTTTTCAAAGCTTGCTTCGCAAGAGAATGGCTCTTGATGAAGCGCAACTCTTTTGTGTACATATTCAAGACTACCCAGATCACTATCATGTCAATCATTGCCTTTACAGTCTTCATACGAACGCAGATGAAGCATGGCCAAATGGATGATGGAGGAAAATTTTATGGTGCACTGTTCTTCAGTCTCATTAATGTTATGTTTAATGGGATGGCAGAGCTTGCATTGACCATATTTAGGCTTCCTGTGTTTTTCAAACAAAGGGATTTCTTGTTCTATCCAGCATGGGCTTTTGGCTTACCAATATGGGTTCTAAGGATTCCCCTCTCCTTAATGGAATCAGGGATATGGATCCTCCTCACATATTATACTATTGGGTTTGCTCCGGCCGCCAGTAGGTCTGTCCTGCTTCCATTGACTCTATAAAGAAGTAATATTCATGTGCATATAGCTTTCCTAATCTGTTACATGTCATGAACCGATATGTGTCAATTTCTCAATCATGTTGACTAACAAATTTACAAATGTTGCAGATTTTTCCGTCAACTATTGGCATTCTTCAGTGTTCATCAGATGGCTCTATCTCTCTTCAGATTCATTGCAGCACTAGGAAGAACACAAGTTGTGGCAAACACGCTTGGTACCTTCACTCTGTTGGTGGTTTTTATACTTGGTGGATTCATTGTTGCCAAAGGTTAGTAGTTCATTCCCTTGTGATGTTAATGCTTCTTTATTGTAGAGTAAGATGCTTTCATACAGCTTTAATGCTACAATTAATTCATGATTTAAGCGATTTCAAATCCTTTTCCAGATGACATCAAACCGTGGATGATATGGGGTTACTATATTTCTCCTATGTCGTATGGTCAGAATGCCATTGCCATTAATGAATTTCTTGATGAAAGATGGAGTGCAGTAAGAGTTTCTAAGAATTTTGCAAAAATTTGTTTTCACTCTAAAATCTCTGCTTGTTTATGTTGATAATTCTTTACTCTTCCTTGTTGCAGCCCAATCCTTCACGTGATTTGATTAATGAACCCACAGTTGGAAGGGCTCTTCTCAAATCCAGAGGCATGTACACTGAAGAAAGCTCGTATTGGATTTGTATTGGGGCGCTCCTTGGATTTTCTCTGCTTTTCAATCTCTGCTTTATAGCAGCTCTAACTTATCTGAATCGTGAGTATTGTTTCTCATATTATTCTGCTTTGTGAATACCTAAACAATTTTTGGATGTGACAGTGGTTGGAAAATAAATTGCAGCTTTGGGAGACACTAAATCCGTTACTGTGGAAGACGATGATGAAAAAAAGAGCAGGAAGCAGTCATCTCCTTATGGGCAGCAAAAAGTAGGGGCTTCAGAAATGAGTGCTGCATCTACTGCCCCAGTATTTGAAGGTTCCAGATCTTACACTTTGTTCTTTCCAAAAACGTCATAGATCCATCTCCTTAATGGTTGCTGTTAATGATGATTCTTTAAAACTGTAATCATCTGAAAAGTACTTCATGTACTTAACTTGCTTCTCAGCTTTAAGAAACTTAAAATAATGCATTCATGGGTCTAACACCAAAGCTTTAACAGTTTAACTGTAATTTTGCATTACAGTTGTTCTTGTGGTCACATTTTGAAGGTGCTGTTATGGTCATTGTTTCTTGAATAAAATATGTGCATAACCTCTAATGTGGTGGAATTGGAACTTGATCGTAGCCTTTTAGCTAGAAATAATGTAATGAGCCAATTTTCTGCTTCCTCACTTGCATAATGTAATTGTATACAGGTATTGACATGGCAGTGAGGAATACTGACAAATCAGCTATTGGTACCTCAGAGCATGCATCTAACAAAAAGGGAATGGTGTTGCCCTTTCAGCCTTTGTCACTTGCATTTGATCATGTCAATTACTATGTCGATATGCCTGCTGTGAGTCCCTTCTTTGTCTCCTCTGTGTGTTAAATATGTGTTTGAGTCATTTAGGTTGGCTATTTCCAAGTAACTTTCAATCTATTATTAAACATGCAATGGTGAAACTTTCTCAGGAAATGAAGAGCCAAGGAATTGAAGAGGACCGTCTCCAATTGTTACGACATGTTAGCGGTGCTTTCAGGCCTGGTGTCCTAACAGCATTGGTTGGTGTAAGTGGTGCTGGGAAGACCACTTTAATGGATGTGCTAGCAGGGAGAAAAACTGGGGGCTACATTGAAGGAAGTATCAGCATTTCTGGTTACCCAAAAAACCAAGAAACTTTTGCTCGCGTTAGCGGTTACTGTGAACAGAATGATATTCACTCTCCGAATGTTACAGTATATGAGTCACTGCTGTACTCTGCCTGGCTGCGCCTTCCAAAGGATGTCAATGCAGAAACACGAAAGGCATGATGTTCTATACCTAAACCTTTTCTGTCTTCTATGAACTTCAGTCTGCTTCTCCTCATGGTCATCCTTGAATCTCATGCATTCCTCTGTCTCCCATCAAGCCCACATATTAGTTATTGTCTATCAACGTGATTGTCATCGTCAAAATAAATATGTAGCATTTCAAATTTTACAGTTCTATTGACAGCAGTGTTCTGATCTTCTTTCCAATAGATGTTTGTTGAGGAAGTCATGGAGTTGGTTGAGCTGAACCCACTGAGGAATTCTCTAGTCGGCCTTCCGGGAGTTGATGGTCTGTCAACTGAGCAGCGGAAGAGACTGACCATAGCTGTAGAGTTGGTTGCCAATCCATCCATTATTTTCATGGATGAGCCAACATCAGGTCTTGATGCCCGAGCTGCTGCTATTGTAATGCGAACAGTGAGAAATACAGTGGATACAGGGCGAACTGTTGTCTGCACAATTCACCAACCAAGCATAGACATTTTTGAAGCGTTCGATGAGGTATTTGAAAATTTAGATATCTTCAGTCTGATAGTCATCCTTAGTTACTTTATTTCCATATAATGATATCTCTCTCATTAATATGATTTCACTTTTGGCAATAGCTATTTTTGATGAAAAGAGGAGGACAGGTCATTTATGCTGGACCCCTTGGTCGCCAGTCTCACAAGCTTATAGAATACTTTGAAGTGAGTACCATTTCCGAGATGCTTCTACAAATGTTAACTATTATCTGCAAAGACTGCGTTCAAAATCCTGGTCACAACTGATATCTATAATGTCTTGCAGGCTGTCCCGGGTGTTCCAAAGATTAAAGAAGGCTACAATCCAGCAACATGGGTGCTGGAGGTCAGTTCTACTGCAGTTGAAACTCAACTTGATGTAGATTTTGCCGAAATTTATGCCAACTCTAATCTGTATCGGTAAGTGGAATTTTAAGAACTACTTTCCCACTTACACCTGCACTTACATGCTTTTGTTTTCACCTAGACATCGGTTTCACATCATACTGATCTTTTATTTATTCTCTTATTATTATTTTCACTAGGAGGAATCAGCAACTCATCAAAGAGCTGAGCTCTCCAGAACCAGGATCTAAGGACCTTTACTTCCCCACCAAATACTCGCAAGACTTCATTACTCAATGCAAGGGTTGCTTCTGGAAACAGCACTGGTCCTACTGGAGGAACCCACCATACAATGCCATCCGATTCTTCATGACAATATTTGTTGGAGCTATATTTGGACTAATTTTCTGGGACAAAGGAGATAAGATGTAAGTCTAGAATTTCTTATTCTTCTGACACTGTTAGTATTCAATCCGAGTAGCAAAGAAGTGATATTCAACACTTCAATAATACCGCCAGTACTTACAATCCTATCACTGTTGGAGTGGACTCCTTACAAGAACATTATTCTGTATTTGTTGATTGGTAAATACATACGAAGTAAATGCAACTTATAATGTAAACAGACACAAGGAACAAGACCTGATAAATCTGCTGGGAGCTACGTATTCTGCTGTCCTCTTCCTTGGAGCCAACAACACTTCCTCGGTGCAGTCTATTGTGGCAATAGAAAGAACAGTCTTCTACCGTGAAAGAGCAGCGGGGATGTACTCACCTTTGCCTTATGCATTTGCTCAGGTAAAAAATCTGAAACTTAGCTATCGAAGTCAACAATAAACTTTGATATTTGCAATAAATTGAAGGAATCCACACAAGGGAATTTATTACAGTAAAAATGAACTCATTCTATTCTATCCTTTGCAGGTTGCCATAGAGACGATATATGTCGCAATCCAATCATTTGTGTACACTCTGATGCTTTACTCGATGATTGGGTTTCATTGGCAAGTTGACAGGTTCTTGTGGTTCTACTTCTTCATCTTTATGTGTTTCATGTACTTCACCCTCTACGGAATGATGCTTGTGGCCCTCACTCCAAACCATCAAATTGCTGCCATTGTTATGTCCTTCTTCCTAAGCTTCTGGAATCTGTTCTCCGGATTTCTCATTCCAAGGATGGTAAGCATACGTATGCAAATATATAAATTTTGTGAAATCATCTCTCTTATATATGGACATAAGGGATACAAGCAGGGTAAATTCTCACCATCATATGATCATTAATCTAGCAAGATCACCAGATATTTCAAATGACCTTAAGTCAATTATGAAGATAAACAATAATTCATTCAAAGTGCTACGGAATATAGAATACGATTTCATTACCACATGCAATAAGAGGTGTCTATGCAATTTTCATGAGGCAGCAAATGTACAGTAAAGGATCAAGTGTGCATTTACCTTATGATTCTTTTCTCTGCTCCAAACGGAAACTGAAATGCAATACTTGAAACTTGCAGCAAATTCCAATCTGGTGGAGGTGGTACTACTGGGCATCTCCAGTGGCTTGGACAATCTATGGTCTTGTGGCCTCTCAGATTGGTGACAAGCTTTCTCTAGTTGATGTACCTGGAGAAGGTTGGATGACAGTGAAGGAGTACCTAAAGATGCACTACGGTTTTGAACATGACTTCCTTGGAGCTGTTGCTACAGCCCATATTGGTTTTGTCCTCCTCTTCTTCTTTGTTTTTGCCTATGGAATCAAGTTCCTCAACTTTCAAAGAAGATAGAAGAAACCTTGAAAGTTATTGCGAACAGAACTGTGCATGAATAATTGAAGTGAAGAAGAAATTTGGTATGGTAAATTTTGTGCATCTTCACCGTTTTTGTACTCATCCTATGTAATAATTCATTGTTCTTTGATTGAAATAAATAAAAAAGCATTTTGTATTGGTTGTCTATTACCAATGTTCTCTGCTTCTTCTATTGCTTTTAGGATTTGAATAAAATCATATCCTAACCCTTATCAAAATAAGTAATTTCAGTAAAGTTTTAAGAATTTATACGTTTTAGTACTGTTTCATGAGAAAACTTGTATGAGAAAGATGCAAGATCCCAATTTTATTCTATTACTTCATTTTATGAAAAATAAGTCATAAAGTTAATGGGTGCAAAACTCAGCAAAACAGATTTAAGGGTGTGTACATTTGAGTAATCAATACTGAATTCTCATAATAAGCCTTTGGATGGGCGATTTTCTTTAATTCATGGGAGAGGAGCATTCATACCAAACATTTTTGGTTCCTGCAAATGTGAAAGAAAATATAAAATACAAGACAATAGAACTGTTGAGCAAAACCAGATTCAATTAAGGAACTCCCTAAGGTCAATAGATACATGCAGCAATATTTCAGAAGCCTAAGCATAGGACCATAAGCAGCAAAAGGAACTCGTAGTGGGATGATAGTAGGCTTTTACATAACGAAGTAAAAGTTTTCTGTTTCACTCCTCTATACATTAGTCAAGTAAAGCATTACTAAGAAATGAAAAGACGTCAAACTGTTATCTTCTTTTACAGGTTATCACTTCACTGGAGGCATACAATTCCAGCGGCGCTACTTGTAAATGAAATTGCTTCAATCTAACTATCGTCAGATTTAACAGGAGCATTTGCCAAGTCCATAATCTCCTCCTTACTCTTTATCAAACAATACCTTTTGGTATTAAAATCAACTGTATCCAAGTCCTCCGAAATGCCTATGTACCCATATAGTAGTTGCTCCTCCACTTTGTCTCCGTTCTTTCCTTTTTCCACAATGTTGGATGTAAATCGTCTGAAATCTTTCCTCCCACGGTTATTCTCAGCAAAATATTCGTGAAGCTTCTCTGCATTTCCCAGACCGGAAAAAGTTCCTAAGAACTTCACCACCATGATACTTTGGTCAGCAGGCCTCCCCAGGCAGACGGTGATTTTTCCGCCAACAAAACCTTTACCTGCAATTACACCAAGAGAAAAAAAAAAAAAGAGGATAATATGCAAATACATCAGACTGTCAGTATACCCTTAAAATTTAACCAAACCCCAAATTCCTCACATTGATTGTTAAGAACTCATGAAATTATGCATATCTACTACTTCATGTTTCAATTTCCATGAAGTTTCTTTTTTTTAGAGCTGATAAAAATAATCTTTTTTTAGTACGCTAATTCACAGAGCATGTACCATCTTATTTAGATACCTATAGCTTATTTCCCACTTACCTCTTAAAAAGGCCTCAACTCCTTCTATAGGTATAACCTTCTGTTCTTTTGGATTGTTGTTTGACATAGAAATGTTGCGGATGATAACAATGGGAGGCCAGAGAATCAAATCCTCCTTTGCAGCCATAGCTTCGTCATCTGGCAAGACCTCGGGAACCCATGTAACTGTGTCATAAGGCACAGCACTACTCCACCCCAACAAAACACATATAGCTTTGTGAAGACCCAAGTGCTTTGCCCTCAACCCAACCTTGTGAGACATAAATGTATGCGTTACCAAGCGTTGAGTGTCCATGAACTCCTTTGACAAGCTGTAAGAACATAGACATATAAGCAATTGCTAAAGAATTATACAAAAGGCAACAAAAGAGTGAAGGAAAAGCATCAGTTCGACCTGTAAGCACAGAAGGGAAAGGCAGAGCATATGGTCTTTAAGATGAGAAATGCTTATTTAAAAACAATTAATCATGAAATTTACTGACCGTGTATAGTAAGAACACAAAGTCATCCAAATGCCTGTGGTTAACATTCATACAGGATGCCACTTACGGTCCCAAACTTAGATAATCAATGATGTTAAAAGAGTCCCTTTAAGGAAATAAATCAACATAAAAAAAAAAAAATTCATTACGCAGACCAGTTCTAAGGAACCATAATTGGAAACCAGAAGCAAAAAGTTTCCAGAGTTGAGCTGGTCAATTGGACATGCTCATAACCATTAATCTCACCCAATCTGATCTACCCTCGCCTATGGCCTCACTTTAGACTAGCATCATTGCAGTTTCCAGTTAAAAAATTACTAGCTGCAATGTCAAATATGCAAATGAAGACATATCCAACACTGTCCCGAAACAAATGAGTGGTTAACTAGATAATCTTATTATGTATCCAGTTCCTTGCACAGTTGCACCAGCATAGGAATCACAAGTGAAGAGGCTTCAGAGTGACCTAATTCCTTTCTAAACAAATATACTTCTGATATAAAGGTTCACTTTATTACTTTAAAGGCTTAGTGGCATAAGTCCCTTTTGAGGCTTGCGAAAGTTCCAAGAACCTATCACACTCTACTAGAAGCCATTATAGTTATCTGCGAAACCACAATTGCACATAGCAACCCAATTGTCTGGGTGAACCTTTTAATCTGCACAAGACAACACTGTCATCCTATATAAATCCTTATCTGCCTTAGAAGTGATGAAACTTTAAATTGTCAAAAGAGCTCTAGCTAACCACATACAAAGCTGTAACAATAACCTCCCCAATAAAGCACAAATTGGGAAAAAGCAGGCCATGTCAATTTGTTGACTGAAGCCAGGTAAATCTACCTTACAAAATCGTTTTGGTATGCCACTAGTCCCGCTTCAAAGATAGAACATCAATCTGTCCACTATACTGCAGATTAACTTGAATATCTCTTACATCATGATAAGGGAGCATATGTTTATTTGGTAGAAAGACTCAACTACCCGCCACTGAAAGGAAAGTTGAAACTATACCTTGTGGGTTAGACTTTTTTTAAACTTTTATCCACCTGTGATTTTGCCCATGACACTTTGCCTCCCTATAACTAACGGTATAAAACACAGGACAACAATGAAACTTGGCTAAAAAGTGGGTGAAAAGACCAAACCTGAAAATCATTAAAAAAAGAAGCGATAAACAGTAGCAATCAAATATAAGACCCTCTAAAACTAGATTCATGAAGTAACGTTTATCCACAGAGTTATCCAAATACCAGAGTCAATGGCATATTTGATAAAACTAGGTCATCCACCTCTATTTGTTGTTAAAGTTATGGAGTCGTACGTACTCATAACAATAATCACCCCAAAGAAAGCCAAACAGCAAAATTTATAAGGCCTGTGAATACTTACTTGACTGCAGCTGTAAAAGTAATGCTACGAAACTCCGGAATCAATAAATGAAAATATATGCTCCACTTTTTAATGTATATAATGAGAAAAGAAAACAGACCTTCTTCCACATGCAATGCAGAATAAACTACCAGCTTTTCCTTGCTCCATGTATCTTCTTCGAACAGATGAATTCACATTCAACCTTTTACAGTACTCTAAAAAGGCTTTATGTACCAATTGTTTAAATTCCTCAGAGTCCTCCAATGGCTCTGACTCTGCAAGATTCATCCAACCTTCTGACGTATCACCATCATTTTCATGCACATTCTCATCATAATCCTTACTTCTTTTCCAAACTTTGTGCTGTTTGTAAGTACCACTTCTTCCATCACTATGGTGTGAAGTTCGCCAACCTAAACTTGTATGACCTTTTACATATCTGCTATTATGTTTATTAAATCTAACTGAAGACCTTTCTGAATGTGCCAAAGAATCTCGGGAATGGATCCAGTCATCCGATTGTCGTCCTCGACCATCATATGCCCTTCCAACCTTTCTGTATTCCTTGTGGTTAAATCTTCGAATCTTTGACAAGTGTACACCACTGATATCTTCTCCAAAATACTCTTCATCACTACCATACAGATCCTCAAAGTCTTCACATACATCTCTTCTGCTTGACATGATAATTCTATCATTATGCCTATTCATGTCATCCTCTAAGTTGCTTTTTCTTTTATAAAATTTTTCAGATGGTTCACGTATGCCAAGCTCCTCTTCCTTAATTCTGTGTGTTCTTAGAGGAAGTTTGTGCCTTCCTGAATCATATAATTGGTCAGAAGAACTTTGCAATCTTTCTTTCTGAATGTCTGGACCTGCATCTCTCCCAAAACCATAAGTTGATCTGATATATGAAGTTTGATCATCCTGAGATATACCCAAATGTGATATTCCATAATTTTGAGGCACTGTCTTCTCAAACTCCGCATGCAAAGATGCAGAATTCAAATACTCCTCACCTTGCTTTAATGCATACGATTTTTTGGTCATATCAAGGTAGTCAGAAACTGTCTGCTTTTGTAAAGTAGGATGGTCTAATACCGTGCTCCTCAAATTTCCACAAGAATGCTCAGTATAATCAATCCTGTCTACAACTGGCACATTACTTGGTCTTGGCAAATCTCTATGATCATAATCCACAAGAGCATTATCATAGTCTAATCGAGTCTGAGGAGATATCAACCTGTGTAAGTCCTCTGATGGATATCCCCGATCATCACTTGTTATCAATCGTGTTTTAGGGTAAAAATAATCCTCAAGCTCAGTCCTGGGGAGACTATATGTTCCATGCTGGTAATATGTCAAATTTCTAACTTCACCTTCAGCGTTTCTCACAGTATCCACAATTGGCCTTTGCTTAAATTCATTAAAACCAATAGGTTCCGTTAGTTTTACACTACTTCTTGGATATACATTAGAAGCAGGCAAAGTCCGGTCATCCTGGTAAGGTGGAAACTCATTCATTGATGCTCCTGAAGAGGAGCCTACAAATTCTTTATAATGGGAGTTGCTCAAAAAATCCTTGGACTGTGACGATGGGACTGTCGAGTACAAAATATCTCTTGAATGATACATAGGCTTCTCCCCTTCCATGTAGGATTCTGTTACAGATAACTTATCCCTCGAATGGTACAGGGATTTCTCTTCTTCTTTATAGGATTCCATAACTGGCAACTTATCTGAAGGTGCTGATTCTCGATATTGGAGCTTTTCATGCTCAAACCGACCTATATCCATGCTCCGTGCGGACTGCGGTATACTTCCATCAGGTTCACCATAATATTTGGTGGGACCTTTATGTGGAGGCAAGTGATATAACCCTCTTAACCCACCATCTTCTGTTGGCATTGACTTGTCACTCAGCATTCCGCGACCACCAATATCAACAATCCTGTTTTCACTATAATCCTTCTCTTTACGGACTCTCGAACTGCCATGATCATAACCGTAAACATGCTTTAATCTAGAGTTTGTACCAAGATTAAAATCCACATCTTCATGATAACCATATTTCCTATGCACAGCCTCATCATCAAAGTGAGGCTTTTTATGCAATTGCCTTTGTGGCGACTTTGATCGGACCTTTTCAGTCCCTCCTCCCCCCAAATGCCAACCATAATCCCTCCTCTCAATTGAACCACTCCTCTTTTGTCCATCTGAAATCCTCCTAGACCCATCTTGTTTATGCGGACTCAAGCTCCTGCGAGACCTATCTGGAGCATCACGACGCGAAATCAGAAACAGGTCGTGGCCCATTCCACTTCTTCCATGTTGATTACGTAGTTTCGATGACGGTGACGCTGAAATGTAATCGTCGTGTCTTCTAGATTGCATTTTTCTAAGTCAGTTATCAACAAAATACTACAACTACCACTTAATCAGTGCTCAACGCTCTAGAAAATATAAAACCCTTTTGGATTTTGACCGAATTAATTCTAAAAACACACAGTTTATCACTAGATTTTCAGCAGTCTCAATCAAGAGTAAACCCTAAAAACACCAAATATCCAATAAAGTGTTTGACAAATTGCCAAAGTTATCTCTAGCCTTTATAACCCTAATTATAACGGATTGCAAACACAGATCTAATCAAAACCCTTTCCGGGTTTTGCGTTTTGATTGTTATAAAGTGAGAAAAAGAGATATCAAACCTTGTTTCGGTACCATTTGAGAGAACCCATGATCGATCTCTGTCACTCTTTTTCGATTTTGTTTTTTTTGTTTGTTTGAATTTGTACACAAATTTTCGTCGAGAGAAATGGCTTTGGCTTCTTCACTAAGGAGATTCAGTGCCGATGATTTTGATTAATTATAATTACTGTGCTTTGTGAGTGGACAGTAAAACACTTTTCATTCAGTCGCGAATATTGCGGACGCTAGTGGACCATTATGCAGTCCCCCGAACACGGTTCTATACAATGACATTAGGGGTGATCGTAAAAATAATCAAAACTATAGGGACCCGACTAAAAAGATAAATGGCTCGACAAAACCGACTGAGTGATAGGCTCCCTTTTTTTTTTTTTTAATACTACTGTTTTTGGACTGTTACTCCAGCAGATTTTATAACTTGACCAAACAAAAAAGTATTATTGATTTATCTGTTTACAGTAATGATATTTAAATTTTTTGAAATGTGATTATTTTTTAAAAGGTATTTATAATTTTAGTTATTTTTTTTTTCAGATTTTCATGACATTACCTGTTTTTCTTTTTATATATATATAATATATATTCGTTTGTTTAATATTTAAATTTCACAACATAAAATAAATATTCAAAACATGGATAAGGTGGAGATTTAATTTCAGGTTCAGAAATTTTGTTAACATACAATCACAGTCAATGACGTTAGGATGTTAGATTCCTTTGCAAGTTGTGCCATAAAAGTCTATTTTGATTATACTTTCACTTTGAGTGGACAGTGGACTATGAAATTTACCCTTTTTTTAATGAATAATTATTTTTTAGAAAGCATGGAAAGCAAATCGAATTGAAGGAAACTAGAAAAATGTTTTCCGGAAACACCTCTCTCGTTGTTCACAGGGTGAGACACTCGGTAGCCCTTCTCATCACGCCCCTTGTAGTCCTTAACGAGCCCGGGCCTACTAGCCACACAATGGGCCTTATAGTGCTAAGAAGTTTGGGCCTACTAACATTTATTATGGGCTTAACTGTGATGTATATGGGCCCCAAGCACAAGAGCGAAGATTGAGGGCGGTTGAGATTGAATTAGAAAGCCCAAGATAGAAGAAGAAAATAATAATAGTACGTAGACATATTAACGTTTAAATTAATTAAAACGAAATAAGTAATTAAAGTGTAGTTACGTTAATTAATTAATGATTGAATAATGATTCTTGCGTAAGACAAATCCTTATTCCATTCTATGAAGCATTGGCGCAAATCCAAAAAGAATTGGAATAGTACGTTGTTGTTTATGTGTAACACAACCTTGTATATTTCCCTTCGTTAGACGATTGATCGACCGTCGAGCAACCCTGTGTGTGACAACTGCTACACAGTTCATCTTCACATCAATCATCTCCTACCCACACCTACAAGCAAGGGACTGAGCTTGAATTTGATTTCATTGAGCTAGATGTTAGTTTTACTGGGTGCAAGCAGTCAAATAGTGGTGAAAGAAAGCAGAAAGCAGAAGCAGACTGGTGCGTGCATGATATGCTTGCTGCATTGAATATAACAAAAAGGAAAAGATCAAAGTGGACAAAAATCTTGCACGTTGCGGCCGATGAAGTGTACAAGGCTGATAAGGAAAGACTGGAAAAGATGAAGGCTGATAATGAAGCTCAGATTACTGCTGCTGAGACTCAATTACAAAGCCTAAGGCTGATAATGAAGCTCAGATTATTGCTGCGAGACTCAATTACAAAGCCTAAGGCAGAAGAAGGAATAAATTGTTATGAGAAATAAAGCTAGCAAAATAGCTATGTGCTAAGTTTATCTATCGCTTAAAATTTGGTTACTCTTGTTTTAAATTTGCATTACTTTCTTAGTGTAACATTGTGTACGCTTGAATTTTGTTTCATAAATTAATTTGAAATATTGGTCTATTTCAAAATTAATTAATTAATGGACAAGGAAAAGTTTATAGTCCTTTTTAATCAATGTGTACTAAATAACGTGATACTCTTAATTTAATATTAATGTTACTCTTTCTAAATAAGATCCCACATTTTGGATTTTAAACCATATGAGATTTGTTACTTACTCAAACCAATAAAAGTTATGATAATATACTTATTTCACTATCTTCATATAACTATTGATTTTATGATTGATGTGATAAATATACATCATTATTATGATGATTAACAATATTTAGTTATTCTATACTTAAGGTAGTCTTAATGTGTACCTTATGACACATGTTAAGACCTTAAATAGTATATAAATAATATATAATTTCATTATTAAAATGGTTAATTTATTTTGAATATAGTAAAATAATTAATTAAGCACAATTTTCAAGAAAATTGATTATAAAAATTCACATTTTTTAAGGGATTAACATATGCTATTGGGACTCACATTGAGACTAGCTTTGAATTCTTTTTTTTTTTTTTAAATCTTATAATGACAAATTGAAACCACCTTTTAAGTTATTACTCTTACGAGTTTTCATCACATATTTACTGTGACGAGATTAATATAAGAGGTCTTGGATAAAAAAATGATCATAAATACAAGCTTATGACTTGTGCAGAGAGAAATTAAATAAGTTAAGACGAATAAATACATGCCAATTAGCTTCTAATATTTGCTGTTTTCATTAAAAAAAGGGTAAAATTAATATGTAGCTGGACGTGGTGATGTATGAATTAATTAATAAGTAGTTACATTATTAGAGAACTCCCTATTGATTAGGAATCCTAGCAACTTGATCTTATTGGAACCAATATTTCATCCCGTCAGGGATCTGCATAAATCCATAAAATCATATTAATTATAATCTAAGATTTGAAACGAAGATTAGTAGTTTATAGATATCCAATTAAAAGAATGGATTAGGAGTACTCGTTTATATATTCATCCCTTTGTTAGTAATTGATCGATCTACCCTCTCTGTCACAACTACAGATTTCCGATAAATATGGTAATTCCCTTCGAATAATGGAATGGTGATGATGGTTATGATGATTGGACTCTTCAGTCTCCTCGTTACCAGCCAGAAAAGTCTCCCTGTCACGAGCCAGCAGAATCGGAAACTGATTTTCCAATGAATACTACTGCATCTCTTCCTCCGTCGTCTTTTGCATACAGCCCAGTTAACAAGTCTCCTCCCTCCTAGGTATGAAATTGAACTAGAAATTGATTTTACTGGGTATAAGCGGTTGGCCCCACATGAGATTTCCAGGATTCCCAAGCATAAGCCATTTGCCCTGGATGGTGACGATGAAGATGAAATGAAGGACCAAGCTTGAAACAAGATGCAGACTCGTGCATGGATAGTCCCGCCGCAAAGGAAAAGAGCAAAAAGGACAAACGTGATGCACATTGACGACGCGGATGATGGAGGCTACAAAGCTAAGAAGGAGAGACTGGATAAAATGAAGAAGGCTGATGCTGAGTTAGAAAGCCTTAGGCAGAAGAAGGAATTAATTAATTGGGAAGAAAACAACTACTTAGAAGGAATAATTGACAGTGTTTCATGTTCAATCTTGTACGTTGATAAGTAAAAGAGTAACACCTATATATATATGTATATGTCCATGCAAAACCTCTTCTTTGTGAATGATCAATATAGTTAATTAAGAAGGTCTATTCCTATTCCTGTTAGCTAGCAAACATTCTTTTACCTGTTTCTTAATCTTCATTTGTAAGTTTATTACTGTATTAAACAATTTGAAAAAGCATTTTGTTGTAGTGAAGACTAAGGATTCTTATATAAACCAAATTTATGTCTTAATTTGTGAAAATATTCCTATACTACCATGATTTGATGATCTAAAGATTTTCAGACTAAATTAAGTTAAAAAAGGAGATTAATTAGGAGTTAAAAACCTCGTAAAAGGAGGATTAGGGTTTTTGTCACGAACCCTATATTATATCTCTATCTCTTTGCACATATAAGATCGAGAACTCACACATAACTTTAACCATTTGTATCTTTTTGCAACAAAATCTCTAGTCTCGATCAAGTGCAACATGGCTGCTACTAGGGAAGATTTAGTTGGAAACATAGATGTGAACGGCGGGACTCAGGAGGAGCCAAACTCCCCTAGCTTGTCATACAGGACAGAATCTCCCGGCTCCGCCAGACGAGATTTCCTTCAACTCTGGGAGTCCACCACCTCCACAATATGGTCATGAGAGTGATCATGTGAGTGAAGAGAGCAAAAGGGATAACAAACATGGAAAGACTAGAAAAGATCAGGAAGATGACAGGCTATACTCACTGACAATGAATTGAAAGCCGTAAGGGAGAAGATAGAACAAATTGAAAACCCAATCATAAAACTAATCATGATTAATTAGATTAATAATTATAATTATCATTGGATTAAGTTTTCATGCGCTAGGAATATTAAACTTTTTTTTTTTGTTAATGACATTAGCGACATTAATTTATTGCTCTCCTGAAGTTATTGCAATTAAATCATACAAATATACATTTTTAGATGAAATTTTCTTCTCTTATTTATATATATGTTAACTCTCTATATATATTTGTAAGAAGTTTAAAAGCATATTTGTTTTGCTTCTTATTAAATGTGGTCAACTGCATAGATTTGTTTACCAATTGCTTCACATAATCATCATTTGCCTAGCTAAAAGACATTCACTAGTAACTCATTTTTGGGATATGACCGTATACCTAATGTGTGAAATACACATGATAAAGTAGTTGTTCTCTTCAAGCCAAAAGGTATTGTCAACCCAAAGAAAGATTGCTTACTCTGCACATTTGAATTCCCATCGTTGCTTTTTTTTTTTTTTTAATTTGACAATGTAACTACCTGATGGAGGAAAGAAGAACAAATGCTCTATACAATGCATCTGTAGTCTACATATACCTTTAGCAAGTAAAAAGTTTCTTTAGCATGCCAGTGCCAGATAGAAACTGTAAGAGCAATTCATTCAGGTTTCGAATACCCTAACGTATAACGTGGATCGAACCCCCAAAACTTACGAGTATAAGATATGTGAAGAACTTAAAATAGCAAAAACCCGAATAATGTAGTAAACTTCTGACGCGTGAGAATGGTGGTGATTTTGGTGAAGAATATTGGAGACTTTAGTTGCTTGAAACTTTTATGACAATAAGATGAGAAAATGGAAATTAATTATACATGATATTTCTCGTATTACTTTCTTTGGAATGTTTTCAAACAGGAAGCTGCTTTGGGAGCACTCTTCGGTAGTTCTTGCTTACTTTGAAATGTTGTCCAAATAAAGCATGTTGTCTTGAGAGAATTGTAAAGCAAAAGCAAAAGCAAAAACACTAGCGAGTCCAGGAAAAGACCATATAAGAGGATACAAAATATAACAGTAATTTTGGAATTGCATAAGCAGCCATCAAAGAGATTGATTTGCCTTTGTGACAAGGAGAAAAATGAAGAGCCTGGCTAGTAGTAGCAATGGGAGGCTGTCAACAGAAGAAAATGAGGATGAGGAGATGTCAAGATTGGCCATCTCTTCTCTTCAAGCTAGAGAAGAAGAGATTGAGAGGAAGAAGAAGGAGGTGAGGGAGAGAGTTGAACTTCAGCTGGGCCGTGCTGAAGAAGAATCAAGACGACTCGCACAAATTTGGGAAGTAAGTAATGAAAGCTTAGAACACGTAGTTCAATATTTACATTAATGTTCTCATGTTTCTGTGGGGAGTAAATACTAGACACCCCGAGGTTTGGTCTAACTAAAAACTCACCCCTGTTATTCATAAAGTAATATAAACACCCTTAGAATTGGAAAACATAGGGTCTTGACACATGAAATTAGAGGTCTTAATGTTACTTAAAATATCAAAATGAGGGTCTTTATGTTACTTTATAAATAACAGGGGTGAGTTTGTTACTTAGACTAAACCTTGGGGGTGTTTATGTATTTATCCCTGTTTTTCTGTGGCTGAATATGTTGTATGCGAACATGTACTGTAACTGATATTGTTCTTATTGCGATGCATTAGGAACTGGAAGAGCTGGCGGATCCCTTGAGAAAGGAAGTGGCAATTGTACGTAAAAGGATTGATATGGCTAACAGAGACCTAAAGCCACTGGGACAGAGCTGCCAGAAGAAGGTTTGTTGCTTGCCTTTTTATCTCTCAACTTTGTTAGCTATTTCAATCGAGAGAATATTATTGGGCTTTTGGTTGGTGACAGGAGAGAGAATATAAAGAAGCCCTGGAAGCTTTCAATGAGAAGAACAAAGAGAAAGCCCAGCTTATTACAGCATTGATGGAGGTACGTTCTAAATCCAGTTCATCTCTTCAGAAAGTACCAAAAACTAAAACTAAAAGCCCTTAACTGAATTTTTTATTTAACCAATTATATATTTTTTTCTTTGTGATTATCCCAGCTGATGACAGAAAGTGAAAGATTGAGGATGAAGAAACTGGAGGAGCTCAGCAAGAATATACAATCCATACATTAGGATGACCTTGTCTTGTGCCAACATTATGGTTTTGTGCTTGTATTTACTGTAAAATTATGAATTATGGGTGTTCAAGAATTAAGCCAGCATGTTCTACATCTACACCATGATATGAAATTCCTACATTTGTTCAGCCAGAGAACCGTAATCTCAAATCTCGAAACCTTTCAGTTAATCAAAGCAATAACATTCCAGTTAGCATCTTGGCTATTTCTATACCATTGAGCTTACGTAAATGATTTGCATCTTTCTTAAACTCTTGCTTTTCTGCTTGCTATTAGCATTCATCAATATGAGTGGTGGAATCACCCTAAAACTCTGGTGAAATCAATTGATCGCAGAGAAAATCATTAAGCAGGACAAAAGCAAATAAGTATAAAATTGTAGATCCGACTGATAATCCTGCAAAGCTTAGGAAAAATGTCTCATTCTACACTCAATTATAAGAAAGATCCATAATAATATGGGATGCCATTACACAATCAAGAGGCCATGCAAAAGCATATTGCTACGCATATTTGACAATAGAACAAATATAGGCAATATTTCAAGGACTTAATGAAAGCAGTGCAAATGATCAGAATCTTTACACTAGTTAGTCCCAGCAGAAATGAGAATGGTTTAAGCGAGTTCCAGGGATGTACTTGCGATCTCTTTACACACAAGGATTAGAAAAACTTTAAAAGGTTAGGAGCAAATTTCTCCTCGATTATCTAATAAAGAACCTCCCTGAGACTAATCTTTAATCGGGTAAAAGCTTTTTGTACTCTTCCAGGAGCTTTGGGATATCAACCATACGCAACTGTAAATAGCAATGCTATTAAAAATGAGAGACAAAAGATAAATACGGAGACGATATGAACGACATACTGAATTTAGAAGCATGAGCGAAAAGAAAGTAGGGCATGTACCATATATAAATCGTCATTTTACTTGCTAGTCCAACACTTAAATTATATGATGAAAATGACTTCAAACAAGTGATTCCGAATTAAGTCAAATTAGAGTTATTTGAAGCACATCTAGACACTACTAAACTTTTGAAGGTATTATTCTGGCAACTAATTGTCTTAACATTTACTAAGCTAAGCGAGATTGGCCATTATGTCGTATATAGAAACCCAATAAAAAAAATCATCATATGTGCGTATGTGTATTTAATACCTTTGCTGGATAAAGGAGGATTATTAGGTAGTACATAATTACAATACAGAATGACTTTATGAGCACCTCCTTCCCAATTTGACTGCAACATGAAGTTATTTCTGCAAGTAACTAATAAAGACTCATTGTAAAAATTCAACACCCCTAAAGGTTAGGTTAAGTGGCCAGCCTCCTGTTTCAACAAAAGGTCAGTGGTTGAACTTCACTTAGGAACACTTCAAATATTATATCCTCCAAGTTCCCTAGCTACCAAGGTTATAGAGTCTAGATGTATCCACGAGCTTTAATCAAACACATATGAAAGGTTGAAGGATTTCTAGTATCCAAAACAGTTGAGAAGAATTAAGTCATAAATGGCCCGGCAAGGACAACGAGTCTCGGAGTTAGAGTAATCAAATCAGTCAAACAAAAGACAAATTTAAGGTTCCTCTTTTATAAAAATAAATTAATAAAGGCACATAATCAGAAAATATCTCGTTAGGCAAATTTCTCAAAAAAAGTTGCATATACAATATTATGTACAAAACAATAATGGATATCCAAATCATCATAACTTAATACAAAATGAGCTAAAATAGAATAACATATTCTATCCAAATAATTATCATAAATCATACCTGAGAAGCACTTTTTAGATGATAAAATGTGTAAACCTCATTTCTAGAAGGACCTGACTCTGTTGACTGCAAATTAGGTTGACCATTGACACTGCCATATATAAAACAAAACACCAACAAGAAAAAAATTATTTGGCAAAGTATAAAATTAAGAGGGGGAAAAACAACTATTTATAACAGATGTGAGACACCCACACAAACATCTGTAAACATGGTTTAACTTCTTTTGATAATAATGTAAATGTGGATTAACTAAAATTCAGTTCCATATACCATTAAATAATTATTTCAATATTTTTGAATTAAGTGATAATAAAACATTCTAAAGTTTGGACTATAAGTGACTCTTACAAATTACGACGAGTAATCAATCGTTGATAATCATGAAGCAATGGGCTAAGTTCCTTGATTGATAGTGACTTAGGTGTAGACTTCTTCCAGTGATCACGGAGCACCTGAGTTGCCTTTTTTCCACAGATAAAAATTATCAGTTAAACAATTACAAAAGGTACACCTCACGAAATATGTCAAACTCACCTGAACTTGTGAAACCTGTTCGGTACTGAAAACTCCTTCTCCATTTAACCTTGATGCTAATTCAAGGAATTCTTTATCCTCAGACTCTTCCACTATTTGAAGTCCAGGACTAGAGATTGAAACTGAAACCTCTAACCTTTTTTGCAATTCTGTAACAGCAGAACATTCCCTTTGGCTTTCCTGCAGAAGCTTTCAGGGTCATTAACAATTTTAGAAAACCAGAGGACAACTAGCATAGACTGGACAGATAATCACCAAGACACTCAATGGGAAACTAGATGCCATATAAGCTACGGCTCCCACATTCAACTTTGATCATGTTTATTTACCTCCAGAAGGAGAATCTATCTGTCAACTTTTGAAATATAAACAAAAGCTTAAAACAAGAATCTGAAGTGTGCTGATATAAGGTTTCAATTTTCGGTTGCCAAGTATATTTAGCTTGGTTCAAAAGTCAAATCACTAAAGAAACAAAAATACTTTTCAATCTTGCAACTATACAATAATACCCAAGATGTGTCATGTCTCTACAGATCAGTTCTCCAAAGAACTTAAAAATATTGAGATGTGGATTGTTTCATGAGAATATAAATACACATAAGAATGAATAATAGAACAAAAGATATAACTCGTGTAATAACAGCCTGCCTTTGATTGGAGTGTAAAAGAATAGAATCACTCTAAGTTCCCTTAACATGGTGCCCTTAAACATTCTATTTGATTTATCTACTCTATAAATTATTCTACAGGCAACTGCTTAAAATTTCAAAGTCAATATCAGAAGACAAAAATTGTACTCTAATTGAGCTAAAAGTTAAGGGTAAAGCTGAAATGCTTGACAGACAGCTACATATGCAAAAATAAATTTTAATAAAAGAAATTAGGAGTAACTAGGTTAATACCTTGAGAGCAGATTGGGAATTATCATTTTCCATTGCTGCATTCTTATTTTCGGGAAGAACATCAGCTGGAGATGTAGTATATCGTTTTGCGATTGGGTCCTCTATGAAACAGGAAAAGGAGCAAGATTTTAAACGTTAGGTTTTAAATCTCAAACATGATAGCGAAAATCAGCAAAAGAAATTCACTGATTTTAGATAAGATTCCAATGGGTAATTATAATTCTCCAGCAACATTTGTGGTTGCATGTTTTTTCAATATTGTTTTTCCTGCCACTAAGATCCAGTAGATTTCTTTCCATTATCTCAATCACTTTGAAGTTTCATTCTTTGTCCGACTTCTAATTTTTAATGATGGGAACGAATTTTGGAAAAATATATCAACATACTTGATACTAATCAAAACTAAGTATGGTCATGGATCATGTCTTATGCAACCAAATCAGCAAAATCTCTTCTACTTAGTCTGCTAACCTAATGTAATTTTTTATTCAAAATTCACTGAGCCACATAGAAAATCATTTTACATGTGAATGACATATTACATGCAGCACTTGTTTGCACTTGCCAGAACAGGTAAGAAGATACCCTTATGAAAAAAAATAAAAAAAGAAGCAACCATACACATATTTCATGAGCTCATCTTAGTAAAGCTTTTTTAAAGAGGATCCACTTAGAAACAAACAAATATACGAGTGTGCAGTTAAATAGCAATTATGGTACCTTCTGGAACCAACCACCATATATCCCCAAATGTTGACTTCCCATCAAAGCCACCAAATAAGAGATAGCGTGAGCCCATAGATGTCACAGAGTGATATGCTCGAGCGGGAGGGGTTTCATTTCCAACAGGTAAGTGCTTCCACTGTGCAGACACTAAATGAGAAAAAAAGTTAAATGCAGGGTCAGAATAAATTAAAGTGATAAGGGTAAAGGACGTGGCAATAATTTAAAGCTTTGTAAAATCTCAGTACACCAAAGAATGGGCATAGTCTTCTATAAGTAAATGCACCATAACTGGACGAGAGGTAGATAGTCCATCAACATCATAATGGCACATCCAACCCAACAGACATACTTTAAGAGTTGAACATGAAAAATCTACAAGCACTCACCTCTATCTAAAATAACACAGTCATTATAATAAATATCATAACGGCTCAACCAACCACCAGTGCTATGTCCTCCAAATAGCAAGAGCTGCAAAAACAAAAATCTCAATGCCAAGTTCAAAAGGAGGAGATGAAGTTTGATATTTGGAAGCAAAAAGAAAATAATTCTTATTGCAACTTTATCATTAGTTGTAATACTAACCACGGAATGAAATTTCAAGCTTAAAAATGTAGTCAAAGTCACAAGAAAATGAATATACTATGAGAATCAATTAAATAACTGCTTGAGGTTCAACCATACTTTAGGCCACCAACTTGGGACATTATATCCTATAAGTTCCAAAATTACCAAGGTTGTAGTAGTGTGAGGCAGTAGCAACCAGTTTAAAACTGAGTGAACTCATAAGAAGGTCAAAGGGTTTCCAGTTATCAAACAAAAAGAGAGAAAAAAAAATGGCCAGAACAAAATTGCCATACCCATACAAAAGGACCTACACCGACTAGAATACAAAAATCATGAGTAGCAATGATGAGGTAGGCAGCAATGACTTCATTCAAGACCTCCAGACGTTACTGAAAAAATCATGAGTTCCTACAGGTATAAAATATGTGCACCAAATTGCTAAGGCTTAATGTTGAAACCTTGGTGCTTATGCTTAAGCAAACAAACATGATTAAAAATTTAGAAGGCAAGATTCTAAAACGCAAACCCTGGTGAAAACCAAACATTTTCATCTCATGTCCAAGCTCATATCATTAATAGCCCTTATAGCACACAAGGATATTGTTACATCAATACTAACATTTATGTTCAAGACTAATATGTAACAGTGCCAGCTCAGAAGACAGCACTAAATGTTGTATGCCTAGATGCATTGTAGATCAATGCAAATTTGGTTATCCAAGTCCTTTCTCACCTCTTATTCCTCTCTCTCTCATTTTATCTTTATTTTCATCTTTCCTAAATCTGATAGACAGGTAGTTGTGAAAAATAGTCTTTGAGTCCACATGAATCAAGATAATTTTCAAGCCCACAAGAAGACACAAGTTTGAAGCAACCACCTCAAGGCCTACAAGCATTCCAACCAGCATCTTCAAGACGTATACTTATCATAAGTTTTTAAAAGACAATTCCAACATCGAACAACATCAATTATAAAAATGTTAATCTACCCATAATAACTTTTGAGGACATTAACATACAAATAAAATAAAGGGTTTAGATTTGTCTTTACATTGGGCCCTCCAGGTGTAATGGTATGGCCACAGCGAGGAGATGGTGCTTGACCAGGAAGCTTCAATTGGGTCCATCCAGGTGTTTCATTCTCTTCCTTCCACAACAAAGACCATACATAAACAAAATTAGTAATTAAAAAGCTTGAATGAAATTATATAGATCTACGGACAGTACTGCTGTGAATTGTAAAAAGACAATGCCAACAGTCATTAGACTGAAAAGAAGTAATTACAAACCTTCCTCTATAAGCCCCTTTAAAGCCCATAAATCACCCATGATTGGCCCACCACCACCTATCAAAATATAAGAAAAGCACTCTCATCAGCAAAGAATCACTTGATAGACACTGGAAAATTTTACATGTCAATAATGAATTCTCCATTGGCAGCTCTACCTACATAATGTCAACAACAATTACTATCAATTTGATACTTACAAGAAGATGAAATATTGATGTCAAAGATGAAAAGTTAGAAGAATTCCAAGTCCACATGGGCATAGACCTTTATAATAGACCAAAAAAGACTCTTATTTGATATTGGGATGAGAAAGTAATATCATATTATCTCTATGCTTAGTCCAAAAAAAAAAAAAAAAGGAAAAATAAAATGACATGTGAACTATACTATTGTGGAAACATAACATTACACATAGTAAAATGTCAGATTCATGTATTCTCGGAATATCTGCCAGCAAAGAATTGCAGATAAGCTCCAAATTTGACAATTAGTTGCATAACAGACATGTAATGTTGCAACTATTACATGATGATAGAGGATTAGTATAGGACATGGACAACTTTGCATGTAATGTTACACTAACTGGAACTTATGTTTGTCAATTTCAAGGCATTACAATCCTTGTACGGGTATTAAATAACTGCTTGCATAAAAGATATGAAAAAGTTTCAGATACTTTACATAAATAAGAAGATCCAAGCAGAAAATGTTAAATAAGAAACATAAACACACCAAACAATCTCTGAAAAAGTAATTATGAACTATGGAGAAATTATTAAATCAGGACATTCACTAGTAAACATCTGCAAATAAGACAGTGCCAATGCCAGGCATAAAAATGTGCTTAACATATGCATGTAGTGTCAGAGTAGTCTCTGTCTGACTCCTGTCAAACACGGCCAAAGCTCTTCTAGCAGCAACAGGCATACTTCTAGTAACTTATTATTTACTAGCATCCAATAATAGAAAAAACAGAATGAAAGAAAATACTTATACCTATATTTTACTCATAACAATTCTATCTCGCCACAAACATACATGATTAACCTATGATATTACTCAGGAATGAGTAGCAATCCTCAAACAAACACATGACAATATAAAAAAAATTAAGAAAAATTAAAAAACACAAAATAAAGGCACTGTATGCCACTGACCTCTTCCACCATAGACTAGCAATCTCTTCTCAAGCATAGTAGCTGTATGACCACATCTAGGTGGTGGAACTGATCCAGTAACTGGCAGCTCCATCCACTCAAGCGATGCTATTTTGAGGAAGCAGATGACATATCAAACAATCAGTTGTATAGAATATTATATTACTAAAAGAAACTCAACAAAATAACAAAATTAAAAATATAATAAAATTCCGAAGCCTAAGCAGAGAAGTTACTTGTGTCCAAGACATACACATCTGACAACCACTTTTTACCATCCCAACCACCATACCTGCATTTAATTCAATTCTGCTAAAGTAAAACACTAAACAAAACTTTCTACCCAACATTTGGTGAAGAATGCACAGTATAATAACTCACATAACAATTTTCCTATTTCCAATAGCTGATGCAGCAGCAAAATCCCGTGGAGAAGGTAAATCACCAAAACTGGTCAACTCTGACCATTGCCATATATCTGGAATAAACATAAATTCCATAATCCCCAGCAGGCCAATGAAAGGACATACTACCACTGAGCCAATTATATCCAATTTTATTGACCATAACTGTCATCACAACACTATATTTTGAGAACTTGCATAAATAAATCAGTACCTGTGTCCAGGACCCAGAAGTCACCCAACCTGAAATTTCAAGATCAAGTCTAAGAGAACATCCACAGATTCATATGGTAATAAGAATAAAAAAGAATTGTACAGGACGGGATAGATACTGACTGTGAACATACCTTTTACCTCCAGAGCGTCCACCAAAGACGAACATATGACAATCAATTGCAATAGCAATGTGAAATGCTCGTGGGCTAGGACCGACCTGTCCATCAGAACCAATCCCCGTGCACTCTGGCCGAAACCATAATTTGTTCTCTGAAGAATCAGAACGCACAACTTGAAAACATGTATCAAACCTTTAAAAGACAATTCTATCATCATAATGTATCACTTGCTTCCCTTTTGTGCACAACAGTGTGCAGTGATCATGTTCCTTCACGCCATGCATTTTACACAACAAAATTTATATTCACTGATTCACATAACAAACCGATCCAACCCAAACAAATATAAAAATGAAACGCGGATCTAAAACTTCTGAACTGATAATTCAGAAAATTGTACCAACCGGCTTAGAGTTGAGCCACTTAAAAGAACTAGAATTGCGTCCGTCCACAGAAACTGATTGTATAGGAAGAAAAATCACAAATTCATACAAATACGTAACTTCTTATACAGAAAATATTTCCACTCTATTCAGTACAAGCTAACTAAAAATAACCAGAAATCCCAAAAAGCTAAATTCGAAGATTTTCAAGGAACTCTATTAATATAATAATAATAATAATCCAATAAACACGGAGAAAAAAGGATTACCAATGTCATAAACAACGATATCATTAAGGAATTTCTTGTCTAGAAGGCCACCGAACACCACCACCTTCGATTTACCGATATTAACAGCTGTGTGACCGCTGTGAATCAAACAAAGACAACCATCAGTAGAAACATGTTGATCATCATATGAATATATATATATATATAAATATAGGAGAAAGAGAGAGAGTGTGAGAAGGGAGAGAAAGTGATTGCCTGCGAGGTTGAGGAAGAGTTCCACCGAAGTCGGAGGAAGTAGCTCGAACCCAGTAGTGCATTTGCATTTTCTCGTCTATACGTCGTCAAGTGATTGAATGTCTCTGTTGCTTCAGCTGACTTTTGTTTGCTTGCTTGTCACTCGAACTGAACCCAACTGCATCAACACTTCTCAGTTCTCTGTCAAATGTCTTAAGAAGAGTCAGTCTGCATCTTTTATTTGTGGACACGAACCGGCTCAAGCCCACTGCATGAAAGCCCAACCCAGATCAGGTTGGATGATACACTTGACTGGGCTTAACTTCCCATACCCATAAATTTTAAATTGGTTCACATGATTTTAGCTTTAATTCAATGCACTACATATTGAACCATAATATTTTAAATTGGGAACATTTATCGTATTTACAATTTTAAGATTTAAAGTATACAAAATTATTACGAATTAGTTTATACTTCAAATATTGTGATATTGATTCAAAACTAACATATCATTTATTGTGTAATTTATATAATAATCATTAATTACCATTAAATTACTTAGAATATAATTATAATTATGATACTTTATACATACTTCAAATAAATATATATTGTTAGAGTGCAATCACTAGTTATTAATAAATGAATCAAAATTGTTCTTTTTATCCATATTAATTTATTATGGCATTTCAAAAGGATAGAGAAGATTTGGACTCATCTGACACGTGGAAATTATCGAAGGGGAAGGAAAAACATTACTCTATTGTTTTGAGATGAACTGACAATAATATTATAAAATACTTATATTTAACATAACATAAATTTATTATATTCATCATACATGACATAGCGAGTACCCTACACTTTGTTAATTAAAAAGTACGAGAAGCTCAAGATAGTGAGATAGTGCATGCAAAGCACATATGTTACAGTGATCATTGTAAATAAAGCGAAGAAGAGTTGATTCTGGTTCCACAAAGCAGCTGGATCAGTTCATCTACTACATCGTCTATCTCTTCATCACCTTTCTTTCTTATGTGTTCACTCATTTCTCTCGCTTTCCTTCTCACTTTCTCTCCATTTTTCTCCTCCACAACCTCTTTGATCACTCTTGCAATCTCTTCCCTCTCAAGCCTCCCGTTCTTGTTTCTTCTCACCTCTATTCCCACGCCAACATCTTCAACCAGTCTAGCATTCAAAGGCTGATCCAGATGCATGGGCATGGCGATGATTGGAACGCCATACTTCATGCTCTCCATCACCGAACTCCATCCGCAGTGACTCACAAACCCACCAATGCTCTCATGCAATAAAACTCTTACCTGTGGTGCCCAGCCCTCAACAACCAGTCCCTTCTGATCTCTTGTAATCCTCTCCAGAAATCCAACTGGTAGTGCCTCTTTGAGCTCAACTTTCTCTCCACTTGGGAACCTAACAACCCAGATGAAATTTACGTTGCTTAGCTCTAGCCCATGAGCTATCTCTTCCATCTCTTCCTTGGAAAGAAAGTACTCGCTGCCAAAGGAAACAAATACAGTCGACGATCGATTCTTCTTGTCAAGCCATTTGATGATTTTCATTTCTTGATCACCTTCTTCGATTTGGTCTTGAACAAGTGGACCAACTGGAATCATCTTCTTGTTCATTAAAGCAGAGAGATAATCTAAGTATTTCCCCTCAAGCTCTTGGAAAGTCTTAACAAGGACAACGTTAGAAGAGAGTTCAAAGCATTGAAAAATCTTGTCTACATCTTTCATCCCATTTGAAGTCGATTCAAGCAAGTGGGTCAGCTTTGGTTTCATATATTCATGAACAAAAATTGCAGGAGAAAGCGAAAACTCATCACCTGGGTTCTTGATAGAATGAACTATAAAAGCAGTCATCGCAGCAGACGTAACTAGAAAATGAACAGCAGGAATGTTCTGTGACAAAGCCACTTGAGGTGCCCACGGCTGAAGAAAATCATAAATGAGCAAATCCGGGTTCAGCCTTTTAAAAATTTTGGAGAAAGCAGGGCTGGCCATGTCGAAGGCTTGTTTGAGAGTGGGCATGAGATGGAGTGGCAAGCCTTTGGTTGTGTGATAGTGAGGAGGAAGCTGAGGCAAAGATGGAAGATGGAGTTCTACAAGCTTGATTGAAAGTGAATACTTAGGAGAAAGTTTAATGGAACTGAGATTCGCAGGCGTTGAACAAAAGTAAATGAAGAAATTTCTCTCGGTGAGCTTCTTGGAAAGCT
>JANKKB010002947.1:39046-53084 GCA_026225775.1 Bursera palmeri
AAAGCTCAAGAAAGGGAGATATATGACCATGAGCTAACCATGGTAACATCAGAACACTAATTCTCCTTTGCCTACTATCCATGTACTCTCTCTCTCTCTGCTTTTTGAGTTAATATATTTGCTTTGTGATGGATATGTATATATATCCTTATATAAGTAACTATATATAACGTGAGGAGAGTTTGAAGGAGAGACGTGGCAAGTAAGAAGAGCTTAGAAGGAGAGTAGTGGTACGGTTTGAGAAGGGCGTGGAAGCATGACAAGAAGGTTCGTGTTAATTCGACGTAAGTGCTTTGGATGATATAATGTATATTTAATATCACATTCGACTATTCTGGAGCCCAGAAAGGCAAGCAATTTAATTTGTTCTATAGCGAGGCAGCCAAGAGAGACGTTAACGTAAGGACTTTGTGCACTGTTCTTTTTTCAGGCAGAGTTGAAGGCTTGAAGCTCAGATGCAGTCAGCAGAAGGCAGAAGTTATATATATATATATATATATATAGATAGATAGATAGACGATACCCTTATTCTTACCTAGGTAACAGATAGATAAGATACTGGACTGGCGATGATTTGACCCACTCAGCTCTCTCGCCCAAGTCTTTTAGAGATGCTTAGTCCAACATATTAAATAACAAAACTTTTTCTGGAAAAGCATACCATCGATTATCAATTTTATATAGAAATGCACATGCACGTGACCTTCTTTCTGTAAATACAACTAAGCTTTTTAGAATACGTATCTATGGAGGAATGTTGATCCGGTCCTTTCGCATATACAGTTGTACATGGAAATTAGACTTATATAAGTCTTGACTCAAGTTTTGTTGACACTTTGACCATTAGAAATCTAGCCCAACCTGTAGCTGTAGTAGCTGGAGCCCAAACATTAAATATTTCAAGTTGTACAATGAAATTAATAAGCTCAAATCAAAACATTTTAGTATATAAATAACAATAATTTTCGTTCTTTCTTTTGCTACGCCAATATTTTTAAATCAAGATTAATATATACTTTGCATGGCAAATACATGAATTACTTTTTGAAGTCAAGTTTTTGAATTCAATTTATCTTTTCAATAACGTGAAAGTATCGAATATTCCATATCATTTGAATTCAAGGTATACATTTACATGTGTTTATGAAAGGAAAAAAAAAATGCATAATATATATATATATATATATATATATATTTACCAAGCCTACAAAAACTGTGAAAATTAGTGTTGATATCTCTTAACATTGTCCAAACCTCATTTAAAGTATTGTAAAATTTATCAGAAATCTACTTTTGAAGAATGCTTTTCATCTATTTTACAACATGTTTAAACCTAAAATGAAGAATAATAATAATTGTTAAAATTATTTTTAATAAATATAAAATATTATTAATTAAAAAATTTTCAAATCGATGACAAATATTAAAGGGAAAAATTAAATAGAAGATAGTTAGAAAAAATATCAAAATTAGGAAAAAAATTGAAAGATGAACATGTTTGAAAGAAAAGTTAAATGTCATGATTATATCTTGATGGATCGATAATTTTTTTTTTTTTATAATTAGTCCCTAATGCTTGAAAACCAAAAGATATGTCACTCTATATGACTATAATTAAAACAACAACAAATTTGAGTGAGTGATCACTTTATAAAATGTCCATTTGTTTTTGTCATCCTCTGAAAATTTCTCATAAATAGCATGTCGAAAGAGAGAATATTTTAACTAAAATGTAACGCTTAAAAGGGGAGAATGTTAAGTGAGAAAGCATTGGATGGCTCTGGGCCATGGTGGTTCCAATGGTCACCCAAAAGAAGTTTCCTTCGTTCATTCCCAACGGACTTTTAAGTCTCTCTAACCTATACTCGAACTGAAACTCAAACTCTAACTACCCTTTTTTGCTTTCATGGACTCAGTCCCTCTAAGGTTTTCATTCTCTCTTTTTCATCTCAATTTCGCGTCTGGATTGTGCTCAACTTTCCTGCTTTAACTGATTTTCTGCCTCTTTCATGTCACAGAAGCTGAGTTTTCGACTTGGAGTTTTCTTCGGTTAGGTTTTATAGTCGCGATAATGCAAAATTCTGATCAGGAGAAGCAAGATCAGAGGTAAAATTCATCTGGGTATATCTTGTTTTGCTCCTTTTTGTGCTTGACCTAGGGTTTTACATGTTTCTAATAGTTTCTTTTGGCTATTGAGTAATGAGTCTCTGTGTTATAGTTATTTCTTGTTTGATTGATCAAGTTCATATCGGTTTATAGATTGTTTGGAGTGTTTTAAGCTAGAAATCTTAATTGCTTATCCTGTTGTAGCTCTTGAATTAAATTGTGAGAAGGCAAGGAATCTTTAATTTTGAATGTAAAAGATGATCTGGAAATAATATAAATTTATAATTCTTTTCTTTGGCGATTGGTTGTCTGTTGTTGAATTGATTTGTGTTTTCTGGAGTTTTAACAAGGATTCTTTTGCTGTCCTTTTGTTTGGTTTTTTTAACAATGAGTTAAACAATTGAAGTTTTGGTTATAATATTGGTTTACTTGTGCACAATCGTGTGTTTTCTTGGAAGTTTATGGGCTGTGGGATTGTAGCTTACACCCTGTTTCGTAGTTCTTAGAGAGAGAGAGAGACTCAAGTTTTTTTAAAGTTAATGTATATTGTAACGTCAACCTGTAAAGTTTCCACTGAATAGGTTTTGTATTTTTCTGTGTGATAGTTTGTTGATTTACTGGTTATTATTTATCAGGACGAGTTCTCACATGGAAGATTCCACTGCAATGACTATTGAGTTTCTTCGGGCTCGCTTGCTGTCTGAAAGATCTGTCTCCAGAAGTGCAAGGCAGAGAGCTGATGAGCTGGCTAGAAGGGTATTTTTCTATGATATGTTTTGGAAGTCTTTCCTGGTTCAATTGATTGTTCAAAGAGCCAGTCATCTTTCTCTCTTAAAGTTCTTATATTAGGACTCGTATGAATGTTGGTTTTATGAATTGATTAGGTCACAGATCTGGAGGAACAGCTAAAGTTCGTGTCTCTTCAAAGAAAGAAGGCTGAGAAGGCAACAGCAGATGTTCTTGCTATTTTGGAGAATAATGGAATAAGTGACATCTCGGAGGCATATGATTCAAGCTCTGACCAGGAAACCCCTTGTGAGTTAAAAGTGGGTAATGGTTCTAATAAAGAAGAGGATAACTCAGTTAATTCAAAATTGAGAAGAAATGCGGCAGAGGAGCTTTCAGGTTCAGATATGGATTTTTCTTCGCAGTCTCAAAGAAGTTTGTCTTGGAAAGGTCGCAAGGGCACTAGGCATTCCAATGAAAAGTACAAGGATTCTTATATGAGAAGACGGAGCAGTTTTAGATCTGTTGGGTCTTCCCCAAATTATAATGAAGGAAAATCGTGCCGTCAAATCAGACGAAGAGAATCAAAGTTAGTACATTTCTCTCTTTACAGATTTTCCCTTTTACTAGAAGATAAATTTAATTTCTTCTGTTAGGTTCTTGTCAACATCTTGCATCAATGCATATATTTCAGTTTCTGCTCCACCCTGGATACAGGATAATCATTTTTATTTGTTATTTGAGTTGCAGATCTGCAGTTGAGGAACTTAAATCAGATTCTGTCAAGGTTGATTCTCAAGAAAATGGAGTCGCCACCTCTTTAAAAGTTTTTCCTGATCACTCTGATGGTAGGCCTGAGATCTTGAACGGAGGCTCTGAAGATCATCGGGAGGAGAAATTTACACTAGAGGGTTCACATTCAGGTTGTTTAGAAAATAAAGAAGTGACCAGTAGTGACATTGATTTTAATGAGCATGGAGGAGACAATATGGAGAAGGCACTGGAGCATCAAGCACAACTTATTGGAAGATATAAAGAAATGGAGAAGGCTCAAACAGAATGGGAAGAGAGGTTCAGAGAAAATAACAACAGTACACCGGTATGTTTATCAGAACCTATGTGATTCGTAGCCATTTAAGTGCTCTCTCTTTTTTAACTTGAAAGCATACCATTTTTAGGCCTCATGTTGAAAAACTAATGATATTTGTTACTGCTGAAATTAAATTTCCTCTGATACTTTGTAGTTGGTATCAGATGTTTGGCTTTCAACAAAAACATCATAAAACAAATCTTGTTTTGGTTTATTTATGTAAGTATATTCACACAATAAAAGAGAAAGTGCAATGACATTGAATTCCTAATCTCAAAACACAAATAGGGGAAATGATAAACGTTTTTTGTATGTGTGTGCAACTACCTGTTTGTATGCCTCATGGGTTCAAATATTTGTGCCAAGTCTTTATGCAAATAATATATTTTTGTGCAGCTGAAACTAGTTTTTTTTTTTTTTTTTATTAATGCATGATTAGATGTGTGGCATGTTCTCGTCTTCCATAAGATGATGTGCTTCTTTTTGATGACCATAAAATTGATGTATTTGAAGATTAGTTGTTTTTAGGATAGTCCTATAAAACATCGTTGCCTACCAGACAGTTTTCATCTTCTGATTAACACAAGTTACTTCCCCCATTGTAGTTATGTTTTGGGAACACTATTCCTTATGACGATTTAAATAAATTCACACCAATCGTTTTCCAAGGGAAGATGTCAAGTGCACATACAGACATATATATATATTGTATTTCTATATATGCAGGGGTAAGAAAAAGTAATAACATTTATGCCAACTTTTTGCAGATAGAGCCTATCTTCTGTAGATATATGCCAATAAAAATTTTGATTGAATATTTGGATAAAATGTACACAATGTGCATATCATTTTTTGTATCATCCTCAAAGTGATTGTTTTACACCAACAGAAACGATTAATTCTTCTTGTTCCTAGACGTTCCATAGGAATAACTTGATATTCCGTTCCGCACTTCTCTTGTATAAAATTATAAAGGATGAAATGCATGAGATTTTTGCATATTCATCGAAACCCTAGTCTTGAGAAGCTTCTCACTTAAACACTCATCTGGATAAACAAGACATAAGCATCATTTTCCTTGTTATGTTGATTGGTTTATGCAGTGCTTGATACTAATCTATTCTTTTAGTGGTATATGTTATCCCATGTGCATTGGATCTGCGCCTAAAATAGTTTCTGTTGGTCTTTTCCGGTTCATGTGAAATATTTTTTCTATAGATGCTAACATTGTGGTCTATTGCTCATAAATTTTTAGGATTCTTGTGATCCTGGGAACCAGTCAGATGTAACTGAGGAAATAGAGGAGATCAGCGCACAGCATTGTCCTGCTGGGCCATTCAACTCTGTCGAAGAGGCTAAATCAGAAGATGTTTGTTTCTCCAATAAATCGTCCAAAACTCAGCCCAATGGCTTTCTACTACCTTCACATGGTGATATGCAAGGTTTAGGGGATCAGAAGTGTGGCAGCACTCCTGCTTCTGAATCACTGGCTCAAAATTCTGCTTGTTCTATGGCGAATGGAAAAAGAGATCAGGAGAGCTCGGTAAACAACCATTCCCAAACGTCAAATGTCTCCAATTCGCAAAAACATCATCCTCATCCACAAGGTTCCCCTGGAAACCAGTCTGCACATGTTTTGTCAAATAGAGACAGTACATCCAGCAAAGAAGTTTCCAGGGGTCAAAATGAAATCTATGCATTGGTGCCACGTGAAAAATCAAGTGGGGAAGTGCTGGAGGCGCTTAAGCAAGCAAGGTTATCCCTGGAACAGCAAGTCGGTAGATTTCCATTAACAGAGAGTGAATCTGTTAGAAAAGCTATTGAACCTTCTGTTCCTGCAACGAGAGTTTGGGATGGATTAGAGATTCCAGGTGGATGTGCCGGACTTTTCAGATTACCAACTGATTTTGCTGTTGAGGAGAGTAGGGCCAACCTCCTGGCTTCTAGTTCCCGACCAAGTTTAGCGAACTATTATCCTAGTACAAATCTTGGAGTAACTGGTGGTGGTCAGCTTACTACCAATTCATATGTGGATAATCGGTCCACTTTTTCTACTGACAATTTTCTGGCTACCGGTGATCAATTAATTACTCGGCCTTACATGGATAGGAGGTCAAGTTATTCAACAGATGATCGACTTTTCACCAGCCAATACTCAGACAGTGCATCAAGAATATCTGGTCAGAAGCCACCTTTTGATGGTAACTTTGGTGCTGGTATGACCTCTTCCGGACAATACAATTACCCTGCCTTCTCCTCCTATCCAGACAGGACACCACGGATACCCACCAAAGAAGGATTATCTATACTCCGTCCGAGTAGATCAGTTGGGATGCCTCCTAACTGGGATGTGGGTCTACCCTCTTCCAGTCGATACACTTACCCCGCCCTTTCCTCCTATCCGGACCTGATGCCGCGCACGCCCTCTAATGAAGGACAGTTTAGCTTCCCTTCTAGTAGGTTAGTTGGGATGCCTCCTGCTACTCACACATCATTCTACAATGATCATACTAGACCAAATATGTATAGATAATACTGCATCTTAATCTAGGTAGTAGAAATACTTGCTTTATATAGCATTGATTTTTGAAATCACGGCCTTCGATAAACCATTTTCTGTACTCTCTTTTCATTATTTCTTTGGGTTTCTGTTTGTAAAATGCTGCAACTATTTTCTTGTTCGTCTCTCTTTTTAGTTATTGTATCCTGTATCTCTTTATAGTCAAGTGTTGACAATCCAATCATTTTGGTTACAAATCCAGATATTCTGTAATGTTGATCTTGTTTTAAATGCCCGAATGAATGCTAGTACGTACTTGGGCAAAAGGGTTTTGTTTATGCCTGTCCCTCTGGTCTATCCAAGTGGTTGTAGCTTGTGAAAAAGGTTCAATTATTCAAACTTGGCTCTCCATGAATGACCATGTTCTATCCGCCTTTGGCCTCCAAATCAAATAGCCATGACTTCACTGCGCCAACAGAATAGTGGGCAAACTTTCTGTGCATCAGTATGGCAGGAGTCATCCTGGAAATGATACAGGATCATGTAGCCTTTTAAGAATCATGGCTTGAGAATCTTATCTGTGAACCTTCTGATTGCCCAACCAGTATATCTTCGTAACGAGTATGTGCACCCAACTTGTCTTAGAACATGGTTCAAAAACTAAGTAATTTATTATTTTCTTTTCAACATATCAACGTTTACTTATATCTGCGAAGCAAGGCCGGAATCTTATACGCTCGAAAGTCATGAACATGGGCATTTATTAATTATATGATCATAAGATATGGCATACGAAGTCTCAGTTTGTGTGCACACACGTTGATCAGATGTCCCTACTAGAAAGTTTTCTGTATCAATCGAAGCAGGCAAATGATTTGATCCAGAATTACTTACGTTGTTGGAATACTTCAGGAAACTCTTATGTTCGAAAAGAAGAGTTGTTCAAAGAATTGGTAGGTATAGGTACTTTTGAATTTGAGTGCAATGATCTCTCAAATGATGTGTAAGTTTTTGCCCACTGCATCACTCACGACTCAACAGCAGCACAGCTTGTCACGTTGATCTATATACACCTTTGAAATATATGCAGGGGCTTGTTTTTTCTCCCAATTTTCCTACGATAAAGCTGATCATTTCTTGGTATTTATATAAATGAGTTATTTTATTGAATTTTATGTCTCAAATTATAACCATTTAAGAAAAAATCCATGTCAATTCTTAGAAGTATTAGCTATAAGAATTGAATTGATGCAGGGATTTTAAGATAAATTTATATGTTTATAATAGAATTTCTGAATAGGTGAGCATATGACACTCAATATTCTACCTAAATTAAATTTGATGGGATCGACATCTCTGCATTGACGGCCAATATTTTGATTTGGTTTGCAGGGCAAGCTGTAGTCATTTTCCTACAAGAAATACTCCTGATTACTTAAATAAGTGATTTTTCTGGTCAAAGTAGCAGTTTCAACTAGTCTTTCAAGATCTAGTGCACAAGTACTTATCAGAAAATATCGTGTAAAAGATGAAACAATATGTTCAAACTTTCTAGAGAAGAATCTGGATCTTAAACGAATTAATCTCAGACACATGTCTAGCCTATCTCAGCTCGGACTCATTCAATACCCTGCACTGCATAGCTGCCTCCGTGAGGAGAATTACTCCTCCAAAATACACTTTTTAGAAGTTTCACAAACACATCCAACCAGGGAAGTTTCCCCTCTCCAAAAGTCAGCTTGCAAGCGCGTTACTCCACGGAAAAAAGCAAAGACATCATGAAGACAGAAACGTCCTGGAAAATGAGACAACATATAGCTTAGCTTAATATTAAGAGTGACTTGGTCATGACTCCAAAATCTGATTTGTCAACTTCCGACTTCTCAAAAGTGAATATATCTTCGTCACTCCTCTATATATTTGTCTCAACCTGGACGAACACAATATGCAGTAGCTTCGTACGCCAAGCAAATTCATCACTTCCTCATCGACCCACCTAAGCTTACCTCAATCTCTCTCTCTGTATCATATCTCAATCTCTTCTAAACAAAATCATGTCCATGGATAATTTTTATGCACAGGAGAGTTTTGAACATGGGAATTCGTTAGATGATCACCAGCATATGGCAGGTCCAAGCATGGAGAATTCCCAGTTTTTGTACGCACACCATGATATGTCGCTGTTGGAAAGTAATCATCATCTATATCAAGCTGCAGGGAAATCAATTGATCTAAGATTACTCATGTTGTTCGCATATTTCAGGGAACTCTACGAACGGAAAGGAGATTTGTTCAGGAAAACTTTTCCAGGGGCTCATGACGAGTTTGTAGATTTCTTCAAGAAAATTGGCGAAGCAGTATCGCAAGTGAAATCACATAACCAAACTAGAGCTGTGAGAACTATGCAAAGGAGTTTGAGTGTTGGTTCACCACGCAGAGGTGATGCATCGCCATTGAGGCTTGAACGGTTCAAGATTCGGACTGTAGTTCTGGATGGAGTTGACCAGGGTGGTGGCCAAGCTGGTGGTGGTCAGGGTCAGACCAAGTCCGGTAGTTCCAAATAGCTAGAGAGAAGAAAACCTCAACGTTGAGTGGCGTCCAACATATAGCAATTGCCAAATCATTTTACATTAATAGATGTATCTTAAATCTGGACCGAAAAGAAAAAAAAATTGTATAATATTCTCTTGGACTGTTAATTTGCCTCAAATCTATGGCTCTTCTAATGTATTCTTTTGAATGTGTGCCTATATGTTAAATAACTTGACTATGGATTCTTTTCGCATCAAACATCTCTAATTCTTGTATTTTACAATTGTATTTCTTATGAAATTAATCAAGATTAGCGCGAAGCAATCTCTTGTGTCTTCATGTATTATATTTTAATAATGAAATGATACTATCTTACATGTCTGACATTTCCATCCCACTGTTTCCTAGAATTACAAGCATGAATCAATCCAAAGTTGGGTGGGGAGGATTCAAATATTTGATTTTGAATCAAGAGGTATTTTTTCATGTCAATAAAATATTGTTGCACAGATAAGCTTGATTTGCAGATATAGGAGTGCCACCATGCAGTCAACATGAAGAATGGTAGCTCAATTTGTAATGTAAGAGTGGTCATATATGTCGTCAAACGAGGTGTAATGATTTTTATATAGAATAAAAACAAATTATTGAAGGTCTCTCTTCTAAGTACTAATGGTAATGTTATTGAGATCTACAATTTTGAATTGAGTAACAAAAATTCTCATAGATTTAAAATACATAAACATGGAGTAATGTTATGGTAGAAAATTTGTAATCTAATATTACTCTTAATTAATTTGTTCACTATAACACTCAACCTCCTGCTTTGATTTTTAGGCAATTTCGACTTTAATTATATATATGTTGCTGATAATTTCTAGGTGCATTAAATATGGCTAAAATCCAAATAGGCGATTAAATATTCTAGTCAAAGTAAAGGTTCCAAGTTTGTAGTCTTTATGGTCTTCCGGCAAAAATCTAGGAGTTAACTAACCATTCAAAATGTCTGTAGTAAGACTTCTTGATACTTATCCTTAAGAAAGGTAATTATGTTATAGGCATGTTCTCAAGTGAAATGTTTTTCTTGTAAATGATTGAGTTTTCTGGTCTGAAAAGTCAAATCATAAATATATGACAAGTTAATATTAGATGAATATATATATGATCGATTGATCACATTCCAAGCTGCATTGATTAATTACCTAGATTTTGATTTTTGTATGTCTAGCTGTACTAGCCTTCCTACAAGAAATTGATGATGCCGATTGTTGACAGTTAAATTAGTTATAGTTTTCCAGTCAAAAGTACAGTTTCCAAGTCTGGTGCATAGGTACTTAAACCGCGTTGGAAGAAAACTATCCTGTAGAAGCGCCAATGACGTGTTGAAGCTTTCCGGTATGTAACTGGGTCTAGAACTAAGCTCAACACATCTGATCAATGTTTCCTGTTTTTGAGATGTGATCAATGTTTCCTTTTTTTTTTTTTAACAAATTTTCACATTTAAATTGTGTTAGATGTCCTAAATCGAGATGGTTTATTATATTTCTTTATTTATACATAAATTTCATTATTAAATAATGTGATAATAATTTAATTAGAAACTTATATCACTTATAGTCAGAATTCGTAGGTGTAACATTTCGCTCAATATTAGAATAGATAATTAAAGTATCTGAGGTTGCATTAATCAAGGATACAAGACAGAAGAAATTGTTTTATCTATAAACTTTCCTTCAATCAACGTAGTTTTTTTAATCATTTTTTTTTTTTAATCCAGAATCGTCTGTCTTTCTCCTTAAACCAAAAACGATAAAGAAAAAACTAATCAAATCATATATCTCAATAACAAGTAAATATTTCTTTTTCTTTTCAAGTTGTCCGAATTATTCTTAATAAGATATCCGCCACAATTGAAAAAGCCTTATCAATAAAATTTTTATTTATCTGCGAGATGTTAGTATTTATTAAATGGGGCATATTACCTGTGATGTAAAATTGGGATAAGAGCTTATAACTTAAAATATTAGTATTCATGAATCGATATTTTCCATACCGTACCCATCAAGATGGAAATTACTTAAAAATAGAAACTAGTTTCTTATCTCTAAAAGATTATGAGTCAGCTTACAAGCCCGTTGCTGAGAAACAAAGCGAAGGCTTCATGACGGAGTTTTAGCTTTGTTTTTTGGCAATAAAATGGCCGCAAGCATCTTGGAGGTTGAGACATAATTAGTAGTATTAATATTGACTTTGTCATACCTTGGAAAATCTGAATTTGTCAAATTTCGATTCCTCAACAAGCATATCTTCTTCAGCACTCATATTCCTCTATATAAGGCCTCAACGTGGCCAAACACACAACATAAGCAATTCAAAGACTTCATTGTCAGCCTACCAAAGCTTACCTCAACCTCTCAAAACACTGAAACCGCCAGACCACACTAGAGCCGTGAAAACTTTTCAGAAGAGTGCGACCATTGTTTCACCACGTAGAATTGATGCATCGCCGTTGAGGCTTGATCGGTTCAAGATTCGGACTATTGTTGTGGACAATGTAGACCAGGGTGGTGGCCAATCTAGCTCTGGTCAGGGTGACACCACGTCTGGTAATTCCAAATAGCAACACAACAAACTCGTAACTTCTTTGGTCCGGAACGCTCAGCAAATGCAGACCTCAGCGTGAAGATGTGACAGCCAACGCAAAAGCTAACTCTCATTCTACATCATAATAAATCTGTATCCTGAATCTCTGGACTCAAAAAATAAATATTTAACGTAAGTCCTCTTTAATGTTAAATGTACTTGTATTCTTTTAGATGTAAATATGTCAGATGACTTACCCATGATTTTTTTTTTTCAATAAAGATACCATCTGTAATATTTGCATCATGTATTTGTATTCCTTTTATTAAAGATTAGCTTCCATCTTTTGTAATTTATATTCCTTTTGGTGGCATAAAAGGATCGTATATTTTAATATTTTATCGATGAATTTGAATTCTTTTCATGAGAACTTAAAAAACGTATACTCATATATTTAAAATGATGAATAATTATATAAGAAATTATTTCTTAAAGTGCCTTTACGAGATAAAAAATTTTAAAAAGAACATTATTTATCTTACATGAGAAAGTATAAAAAACCAAATTTATGTATATATAGTCATTCTTAATGGATTAGCATGCGTAGCATATAGGTTCTTTCTTGCGCAATCTTCGAACAACTTAATACCAAATTTACAAAAAAAGAAAATTAAAATTGTATTATAAATATGATGTAACTACACAATTTGCGTTAATGACATATATGTTAGAAAAATCATATTTATAACACAATTTTGTCAAGAGTTAGAAAAACAAATTTGTACTTTAAAGACGTTAAAAGAAGATTTTTATATCAAATAAAAATGAAATGAAGATTTTTATATCAAATAAAAACAAAATAAAGAATCTTTTTCCCAGAAATATGCTGCATGTTATTGAGATCAACAGTTTTGAATTGGTATTAAGTTGTTCACTATAAAACTCAACCTCAATCAAAATTTATGGTCATAGAAAAGGTTCCGAAGTCGTAGTTTTCCGACCTCTATGGCAGCTCATATATTTGCAGAACTTAATTATAAGCATAGTGGAAGAATTTTAAAATATATAATCCTGCGTGCAAGCTGAAATGAAGGTTGTTGAAAATTTCTGGGAGCTTGTTGTCTTCTGCACTCAAGAGTTTAAGACATGCAAGCTAGTCAGATCCAGCTCAGAGTCATAGTTAGGGATTAGAGAAGCCGTCAAAAACAAGTTAAACTGGGTTCTGATAAGTTTCAATTTTTTCTTTTAGCCTGCGAGCTTGTTAAATGATTTGAAGAATCAAAGCAACAAATTCATGGCATTTATCAACATTATTTTAGGCAATAAATAATTAAGATGGCATCATTCATCAGCATGGTCAGTTTCCTGAAAAATTTATGATCATGATTTGGCAAATGTTAATCAATTATTAATCAATGAAAAAGCACCAGGAATCATTCAGAAAAATTATGTTTGTCATCAATTAGCAACAAGTATCTTGATACATACATAGCAATGACCGGTTATGTTTGGCTGGAAAATCTGTGTCTCTCTACTTCTTAATAAGAATTTAATCACTTTGTTGCTTAATTGGGTAGCAAAGCAAAGCACAATCCTGGAATATTTCAGAAAAGACTAGTCAGCAACACGCATATATCTTAATGAATAAGTAGCATTAAAAAATAAATTTTATTTATCTCCTTTAATTGATCCCTTATAAAATTGGAAGATACAATAAATAGTAATAATCAAAAGAATAAAAAGCTTTAGATAAAAAAAAAAAAAACGTAGCTTTTCCTTTACCTTTCGATAAATTTAATGACGCAGCATTGGCCATTAATGAGAGCTTAATATGTTGCAAGCATGATTAACAAGATTAGAGCAAAGCAATATAAACTAAGAAACAAAGGTAGTGGATTGGCTCATCCAGTGATTAGTGGTACAGTCGAAATCACCCACTAATGATATGTTTTTAGCTTATGTTATCTGGATATATTCATTGATGATAACTTATGTTAATTAAAGTGATCATTCTAATTAGTTGAGAACAACTATATAATCCCATTACGAGATAATGGTCTCATCTCATCCCATCATTTTGGAGATATTCTCATGGAAAAAGTTGATTGCTGGGTTACTCATCTACTCATTTTTATTTTCTGTAGTGACCACACTTTTGTAATACATATATGCATAATATCGAAACAATTTTTTTGACGTAAATCTAGATACAAAATCATAGTCATTCATCTACAAAATCTAATGGTTAAGATTTAAAGTGAAAAAATTTATATTTAATAATACCAACACACCAACCATTTCAACTATTGGATTTTATGGATAAATAGCCAGACTTGTGTCTAGATTTGTGTTAAAAAAATTGTGTCAAAATATCTTCTTTTCCCTTTGAAATGATAGATGTCAGATTCAATCTCATTGAAAGTGTTTGATTCAATAGCTTTGTATAAATTTATGTACAAAAAAAAAAAAAAAAAAAAAAGTGGTGTCAAATAATTATTTAT
>JANKKB010002948.1:0-19106 GCA_026225775.1 Bursera palmeri
CCAAATCTTGGGGTGTAATTTTAAAAGAACCCTAATTTCAAAGAGTCAAGATTCTTTCAGAAAGTTCGAAAGGGTCCCAAATTTGGCTACGCGTAACATTGCGTTTCGCGTGCGTAACGCCATCCTCATACTCGGACAGACAAAATCCCACTTCCGTAGACCATATTCACGTAAAAACATAAAATAAAGTAAAATTGAAATGAGACACTCAAGTCATTTTTCTTTCTTATTTTCACACTTACATCCCATTGTTATTTTCCCTTTTTATCTTTGTTGGTTCGGAGCCTAATGAACGTCACTTGACTTTCTTTAAGAGACTCCGATTCTTTCATTCATCTCCCTCTAAATCTCAACGCTTCTTCCATTCATCTTGTTGAGCTTCCTCACACACGTCTTCAGTTTCCTCACAATCCAGGTACTTACAATTCTTTTGCATGATCTTATCAAATCTGAATACGTTTACATTGCAATATCTGCTCGTGATTATGATTTATGATTATTGTTCAACTTCCGAATCCTGAGAATGAAGAAGTTATATTTGGATCAATTTTAGGGTTCTCTTGTGGAATTTGATTTTCTGGTGATCATTTCTATCTTAATTTCCTGGCAACCGAGGTGATTCTTGTTTTGGAAATATTTGCTTACTTGATAGTATGTAAAGATTCGTTTTATCGTTACTACTACATTATGTTTGATCGTGTTTAATTTCTCTTTTATTTTTATTTTTTATCATTTCTTGTTTTTCGTTTGAAATACTGTAATTTTGAGGAAATTAGATTGTTTTGTCATGGATGTTCTGTAGCAATAACCGAGTACAAATGTTAATCATGAGTAATTGTGAGTCCGTTAACTGAAAATTTAATGCATTTTTGCTCCATTATGGGTTTCAGTACAACTGTTCGTGATTGAATATCTGGAAGCTCTCATATTCTTTGAGTTGGAATAGTAGAGTTTAGTTTGGGATGATTCCCTTCATTCGTTCATGTACTGTGATTTGTTTTCTATAATGTGCCTTGTCAGTTCATGTCTGTTTGTGTGCATGTTCTGTTGTCTTAGTTTCTTTATATCAGCATGTTATCAGAATAATAAACTCTGGCTTCACCTTTCATTATGGTAGTCCCCAAACAACATTTAGAAGTGGTAATCATATTTTGAACGAGAAATATGATTAAAATGAGGTCTGGCACAAGATTTTCTCAATGATAATGGAACGTGGTAGCTGTTACGTGATCAGAAATTGTTGTGAAGAGAACCCTGAACTACCACTGCAATGTCTGATAGCAAGAATTCTATGCACGGGCTTAACAATGATGGCATTCAGATTAAAAGCTTTGATTTCTTAAATAGGTACCACCTTAACTGAGTTTACCAAAAAGATTTGCTTTTGCAAATTTGATGTTTATCATTGATTTGAAGTAAACATATGATTTCTTCAGTGCTCATGGTTTTGAGACACATATTGCCCAAAGGAAACAGAAAGAAGACAATTTCAATAATTTTCAAGATAAAGAGGCCATGGTACTGTCTCTTACATTTTTCATGAAAATTTTTCATTGTAAAATTGCAATGAAGCTTGTTTTTCTCTGACAGAAAGTAGCTTATGGCAGGAACTTTATTTGCAAACTAAAACACAACAAGAGGAGATTCAGAATCTCCGTCAACAAATTGCTATTGCTTGTGTGAAGGTTTTAACATTTTTCTACATGTCTTTTCTTGCATTCATATTGATAACTATCTGGTTGATGCACCTATACATAAGTTGAATTTTATATGTGTATGGTATCAGGAATTGCAGTTGTTGAATGAGAAGTATACATTGGAGAGGAAATTCTCTGAGTTAAGGATGGTTTGTCAATCTCCTGAAAGATAGCATTCTTTTTCTTGCATTGGATTTTTGAATTTTCAACTTGGAGCCTATGATTTGTATGATTTTGAAGTCTAAAGTAACATTCTTTGGAGTGATAGGCAATTGATGAAAAGAAAAGTGAAGCTGTCACTTCTGCATTAAATGAGTTGGCTCTGAGGAAAGGATTTCTAGAAGAAAATTTAAAATTGGCTCATGATTTAAAGGTAAATAATAGATCCTATATTCCTTTTCATTCTTAGTATTAATATTTGCGTGTTTTCTTGCTATTTTGACTTTAAAATGATAAGACCATACTTGAACATAGCCAAACAGATAGATATCAATGATGATGAAGATATCATATTTCTTTTTTGAGCTCATTTTGTTTCTTGTAAGCTAGATAGATTTTTTTTTTTATTTTTTTATTTTATTTTTTCCAGAGTGGGCTGAGATTTTCATAATGTAAGACTGGAAGCTTTATTAAGGTGGTTTATGAGTATGTCCAATTGGAACTGGTACTAATTTTGTTAAATTGGACCTCACTACTATAAGATTTGGAAATGTGTAGTTGGATCGTCACTTGTTCAAGGAGAATGTGAAGAAATGGTGGGTGAAGCTGTGGTTCAGGATTAGGAAGGTTTTAAATTTTTGGGCAGGTTGAACTTTGTTACAGTAAAATTGGAAAGGTGGCAAAAAGAACTTCATGGAGATGTTAGAGAGAGAAAACAGAGGTTGCTAGAGAAAATTTCTGAGTTTGATGTTATGATGGGAGAAGGAGGTTTGGGAAGTCAAGGGAATTTAGAGATAGATTAGCTTAAATGCAAATTTGAGGAGATTACAGGAAATTTAATGGTGAAAGAAAGTCTGAAATCAGTGTGGCTAAGTATGGTGATAATAACTCAAAGTTGTTTCATAGTTTAGTACAAAATCTAGGAATGATATTTGTAGATTAGAGTTGGATGATGGTTTGATAGTGGTGCATATGGATAGAATTGAAGTAGAAATTGTAGGATTTTTTAATAAGTTCTACGAAGAAGATTCTGTTTTTAGATCAAAATTTGAAGGATTAGATTGAAATCCTATTAGTGATTGTAAGAGTGCTCGATTGGAAAGACTTTTTGAACTGGATGAAATTAAGAAGGTAATTTTTGACCGTGGTAGTGATAAGCTGCAAGGTCTAAATGATTTTTCCTGGGCTTTTTTCAAGCTTGTTGGGATATTGTAAAGAATTCGTTTTTAGGTCTTGCATGAACTTTATGAAATAGGGTGGTCAATTAGAAGTCAAGTGCTACTTTTATTTGTATAACCCCAAAAAAATAAGATTCTTTGAAGATTGAATACTTCAGAGCTGTCAGTTTAGTTTCTAACCTTTAGAATGTCATTTCAAAAATGTTGTCTATTAGAATTAAGGAAGTGTATTAATGGAGACTATTTTTAAAAGTTAGCTAGCTTTAGTTAAAAATAGACAAATTCTTGATGATGCGTTGATTGCTAATCAAGTGGTATTGTATAGAGTTAAGAAGAAAAAGGGTTTTATTATGAAAATTGATTTCGAAAAATCTTAGGATTATGTTGACTTTTGAGTTCTTAAGAGTTTGGTAACAGATGGTGAAGATGGGTAAATGGTTGCTTTTGTTCTTCTAATTTTTCAGTAGAATGGAAGACCTAGGAGATATTTTGAAGCTACAAGAGGGCTTAGGTAAGGACTCCTTTATCTTCAATTTTTATTTACTTATGTTGTTGATGGGCTGAGTAAGTTAGTAGAAAAGGCGGTGGGCAATGGGTTTCTTTAATGGTTTTAGAGGTGGTGAGAAACTTGGTGTTGGGGTCTTATTTACAATTTGTAGATGTTACTTTATTCTTTTCAAGGGGGATGTAGAACTTTTTTAGTTTCTTTGGTGGAATCATTCTGTGCTTTTTTAGGATTGAAAGTAAATATGGCTAGAAGTGAAGTGGTGTGTAGTAATTTTTAAGATGGTATGATGGAAGAGGTGGCTAATAGAATAGGATGTCCCGTAGGTAGTTCAAAGAACTTGGGTCTGCCACTAGATGAGAATCTAAGACTTTTTTGTTTTTGGAATTTTGTGGTAGAAAAAATGGAGGGAAGATTTAAAGGTTAGAAGAGGGATTTCTTGTCTAAAGGGCGAAAAATCATTTTCATTCTTTTGGTTTTCACAACCTTCCAATTATTTTTCATTTTTGTTCAAGGTTGCAGGTAGTTGTGGTTGCTTGATTAGAAAAATTAATGAGACTTTCTTATGGGAAGTCTTGAAGAGTATTTCAACATTTTCCCTTAATTTTAACTGAAGTTCATTAAGGGGAAGGGGTTATCTGATAGTTTTTGATATATATGGGGGTTCCTTGATATTTTCCCAAAGCTAGGGTTCAGAAAGTTACCCAAAATTCTCTGTTTCTTATCAACAAAAAAATAAGATAAAATCTTGTGACAGTATCCTAGGTTCATTTTACAATGACAGAGACTCAGAGAGAAGTTAATTGAACAGAATAATCAAATAGCACACTGATCAATTTACTTTAGCTTTGGCCTTTTGGCTGTCCTGATGTTATGATAGGGAGAGGATTTCACTCAGATGAGGAAGTTTGTCAAGTGTCAACCATGATAATGCTCTAAAACCTAATCCTTCCAAAACAAAATAAGTTCTCTCTTAATTGATAACTAGTTTGGCCTTCATAACCGGGTCTTAGAGTAATCATATCACATTTTCTGCCTAAAGTTTGCCAAGATGGTTACATTACCATTTTATCACTAGTTCACTTGTTTTATGTTCTTCTCCACTCATAATATTTCCTTTTCTTAAAGTAAATCCAACAAATAGTTTGTCCTCGTATTGCACTAATTATATTACAGTGATATTGATATTGTCTTTGAATTTAAGAACTGCAGTTATCAATTATTCCTTAATTTTTCAAGCGTGTAAAGGTTAGGTCCTCCATTTGTTTATCTGTTTGTGCTGACATGGAAAAGATAAGAAAAATCGTAAAGGATGAAATAGTGCAGCATATTATTAGCATGTATACATACACCAAAGTTTCTGTTTCTTAAGGCTGGCAGGTGCTAACATAAGGCAACCTTAGGAGACTTGCCTTGGCTCTGTCTTGCATGCATGCAAACTAAGTTTCATTAGTTTTAAAATTTGTTAAACTGGTTTACATATCAAACACCCTTTTGAAGTTATTCCTTACTAACTAGATGATTTTTGCATTCTCCAACTTAAACATCTGATGGAAATATTTTTCTTCGAGCGACCACTTATAGTCGGCATATTAACACATCCTTGTGGGAAATTTCTGAGATGAATTGGCTTCTGAATGTAAATTTTTCTCAGTGATAATTGAACTATTTTGACTAATAATAATAATAATAATAATTTCTTCTTTTTCTATGCTTTGAACTATTGTTTCTATTTGTTTCTTGTTTAAACAAGAATATGTTATGGTAAAACTTCAATTGGTAAAGTTTTCTTTCCAGGTTGCTGAGGATGAGAGATACATTTTTATGTCATCCATGCTTGGATTATTGGCTGAATATGGTCTTTTGCCTCGTGTCACAAATGCCTCTGCTATATCCAACACTGTAAAGGTATTGACCGAACACTGCCTAAATTATTCATTTAAACTTCAGAGTAGTTTTATACTAATTTTTCTGTTTGGTCGTTTTGCTTTGATTTTGGAATATGGCTGTTTTTCAACTAGTTTATAGGTTATTTTATTCCAGTTATTTTATTTTAAGTTTCTACTTTTGTTTAGTTTGATACCCCTTTAGTAGGATGCTTCTGTTGTCTAGGTGGACAACTGATCCACAGTATGCTTTTGAATTTCTTGTTAAAATGAAATAAAAAAAAAAAAAAAGAGAGAACACCATCTCCCATTTGGAAACTCGATTCTGCTTCTCATACATCAAGGTCGAATATGGAGCCTTTACTTTTTCTTTGGATAAGAACCATGACCAGTTTTTTCGAATAAAAATAAATTATATGACAGGGAAGTCCAACAGCCCAGGACAACAAAGCCCAGGACAACAGAAGACTTAAATTAACACAGCCTTTTAACCTTTATGAAAAAATGAGTGGTATCCTGAATTGTTTAGTAACCAAAACCTCAAAGAAGTTAAATAAAACCGTCCCACAGAAAATCAACCTTCTGCCAGGTGACCTCTTCAAAAATCCTTTTATTTCTCTTAAGCCATAAAACCCAAAAACAGCCGACGTACTACATTTCCACAAAAGCTAAGGCTTTGTTTGTTCTTGTTCTTAAAAAACATTTTCTGCAAACGCATATTTCCCGAAGCATTTTAAATCAATATCAACCACATCATTTGCAAAATTCAATACCAACTACATGTTCTCAAATCATTTAGAAAACACAAATACAAAATTCATAAACAAACAAAGTCTAAGCTTTTCTTCCCCCACTGAAAGCAAAATGTTCCTCAAGAAAATAAAGAGATACAAGAACTCAGCACCATCTAAGAAATTCCAGCTCCGCTAAAATTTGAACCATAATCCCAGGGTTGTAGAACAATGAAGAACTATTAAATGATGGGAAGCATTCCTAATCTATCTTCCACAAAACACACCAATTAGGGATAACCTTAGACCGCTGTCTTTGCATGATATCACTTGCATTAATCCTTCCATGAACCAATCACCAAGCGAAAAATTGAACCTTACTGAACTTTAGCTTTCCATTTGTTAAAGTTGGTTGGAATTGGGAAAAAGAAGAATCATCAATAAGCCAATTGAAGACAGATTACAAGCAAAACAACCTGAAGAATCAAGTTTCCAAACTCTAAAATCCCTTTTCAATCTCTCAGGAGAAACATTATCAAGCAACAAAAGCATTGAAGATAAATCTCCAACTTACCAATCATTCAAGTTCCTTAAGGAAGTTAAAAGTCCAGCGCAAGTTTGAGTGAGAAGATGAAGAGTTAACCACTATACTATAGATGGAAAGATGATGGGAACCCGATAAGCTATTAGGACTGGAATGCAAGTTAAGCATCTGCCATCCAAGAATCCTCCTAAAACAAAAAACCTTTGATCATTTCTAACGAGAAGTTTCAAATAGAAAACTGTTAGACCCCCAGTTTTGTTTATATACTCTAGGAGGGGTAAGAGGTAAGATAGAATTGGTTGTAGGGGATTTATGCAGAATAAAACAGAATAAGAGCTGTGGGTGAGTAAGCTGCTGAGGTGGCAATATTACACTTACAATAGAATAGGGAGTTGTTAGAGAGGAGGGAATATAGTGAGGAAAGAGATGTTGTTGGGCGATTATGGAATTCTTGGGAAATTAGGATTCTACTGTTGGGGAGGGATAGTGGCTCTTGAATTCCACTAGAATTGTTTCACTTATTAAATTATTCTTTTTCTGTTCATCCATATTAATATAATGCACTCATCCTTTATACCCTAAATTTTGTGTATTTTTTATTTATTTCTTTATTGTTTATCAAATCAAATGCATACGAAACAAGCTACTTTCTACACCATTCGATCAAAGCTTTATCAAAAACATAGAGAAGATGCTTGCTAAATAGCTTTTCACGGACTTTGATGTGAACTTTTCAACACCAAATTAGAATCTTATCTGGTGTTGCAAGGAACTTCTCAACAACTTTAATGTGCCTCTCTGTCTTGTTGCAGCATGTGTAAAAGAGTTGTTTAGATTTCTACTAATCTCTTTCTTCATTGTTCTTTGGCTTCAAGATTATGGGCTATAGTTGGTAAAAAATCTAGCATCTCATGGTCCATTCCGAGTTCCTGTAATTCTTTTAATGATGGAGAATGTTTTTCTTTTAGGGAAGGAAAGAAGGCTAACTCTCTGGACTGTATTGTTTCTACCCTTCATTGGGTTATATGGCGAGAGAGAAATAACCACATTTTTATAGGAATTAAAGGATGAGGAGTTGGGCAGGCTTGGGTAGAAAATTCACTTTGCCTTCCTTTGGGCATTTGTCAATAAGGAGTTTGAGGACAACTCTTTTTTTTCTTCATAAATTACTGGGGTTGGGGTTCTGGGTTAATTTGTTCTTTAGGACTGCAGCATTTCTTTTTTAGTTTTGGTATAGGATGCTTATAGCTTTTAGTTGTTCTTCAAGAGGCTGCTTTTGGTGCCCCTATTAGCCCTGGTTTACTTTTGTCTCTTCTCTTTTTTAATGAATTTTCTTCTGTTTGTTGTGTGAAAGAAAACATCTTGAAGAACTTTATCAGATCGAAGAATACTGATTTTGGTGCCAAACAGGTTATATACAAGAGAGAACTAGGTCTTATAAAAAAAAAAAAAGAGAGTATTAGGTTAACACCAGGCTTTGGTTTTTATAGAGGTAGAGCTAGGTAGACCTAGTGAAATCATTAATGAAGGTTACACACCATTTTGAAATATTATGAATTTTCGAAGGACCTATTCATCAGCATGAATCTAACTAACAGGGTAAGAAACTCTGATTGCTTAAAGAAAAGATAACCTGGTGATGCATTGAGAATTCACATACCTCATACTTGAAAGGAAGATGATTGTAATAAAAAAAATGAAGGAAAAAAATTGTTATATAAATTGAAATTTCCAATCTCTTATGTTAAAGACAAACATCTTTTTCTTTCATGAAATGATTCTTGAAAAATTAGATAAATGTTTTGTTGGAGAAACATATTTGTAACGTTTAACCTTTTTTTTCCCCTTTTGCAACATCTGTCCTAATATTTTATTGGATATATAGTTTTACAAATTAGCTTACCTTTCCTTTTCTTAAACATTTACAGCATCTACATGATCAATTGCAGTGGAAGATTAGAAGTTCTTATGTAAGCTTTCTAAAACAAACTATCATGCCTTCTTTATTGTTTCTAATACATCATATATTTACTACATGTGATGGTTTCTCTTTATGTATAATAGCTAGCCTTCATTATATCTTTGTCAACCAATCATAAATGACAAGTACATGTAAATGTTATATATTTGACAACTTCTATTATTTCATTAGATCAGGAATGCGTTGAGTAGTCCTAGCACCAAATAGTTGATAATATATATGTCTTTGCTAAAACAACTGGAAAAGCGAAAAAGGATTTCCCAAAAGGTTTGGGTGTCTATGAAACCAAGCACTAGTCTTTATCATTTTTACTTCTTAGGATTAATCTACATTTATTACCTTGCTTCTCTATACTTCACTGCGAAACCTATCCATGTGATAATGTGTGATATGAAATGCTTCCATTTGTTTATATAATTCATGCATGTGCACTGCACAACATAAACACAGACACGGGTATGTGAGGGACCCTTTGTTTACTGCATTATTTTTTGTATCCTTGTACCAAATTTCTTGATTGGCCTTGTAAGATGGAGGAATATTAGGAGTTCAACATGTGTATTAACTATAATATTAGTTGTCAAGTCGTTGATATAGAGTTGATGTGCTTCCATCACAGGATAGGACAACAGAGTTAACAATGGTAAGAGGATCTCATGCTGGATCTGGATCTTTTGACACAGTACTATTAGTATGTAATCTACTTGATTTGTATCTTGTTGCTGTTGCTTTTCTTTGCTTCAGTGCTTTTTGTTCATAATATTTTCTGAATATGTTTTTCCATTGATTTTGATTTTTTAGTTTTTAATTTTTCATTTTGCTTTGTTCTGCTGCAAGATCAGCATGGCTTCCCTCACAATCCCTACGCAGATGAACATAGTGAATCAACAGACAATATGCTCAGACACATTCACGGCAACGCTCCTGTAGAAATGAAAAATTTAATGCTCTATCATGAGAAGCAGCAACCATTCAATAACAATAATTCAGAGGCTTTCTCATTCAATCCCAACCGGTTGGCACTATTATTTTATTTTGTATTTTTTTTTAATTCTCTTTCATTACATCATAATTTGGCTACTCATCTGTTTGTTTTTCAAAAATGAGGAAGTTTATGCATGCTACTTTTTTATTAACTATTCTCAATCTTGATATAGGGTTTACTCATTTAAAAAAAAATTGGTTAAGATTTTTAGAGTCCTCATTTCATTATTACGGGCTTGCTTTTCCCATAGAATTCAAATAAATGAAGCTGATGATTGAGTTCATGCTTTTCCATTGTTCTTTAAGTCCAGCCTAGATGGTGACTGGGCAAGGAGACTGGAGTTGCTTGATCAAATGTGCCTAAATAATAATACAGAATCCATTAAACCATCTCATAAGCTAAACTAATGAGGTTCCAAGTGAAATGCAGGTAGGCTGATAGGCCAGGTTGCCAGTACACCAAACTGACTAGTTGGCCATTCCTTTGATAACTATGATCTCAATGGTTTATTTATATTTTTACATAATTGTGGAATTTTCCTTTGCTTTGAAGTTCTATTCCTGATAATTATTACTGTAACTCATATTTTTCACGTCATGTTAGTAAATACTCAATTATTCGAAAAATACTATATTGCCATAACCTTAGTAACAATATAGTATGTGTAGTCCTAAATAATTTCCTAATATTATTCCTATGTTTTCTTGAATTCTATTTTCTTTAGTATCATTGTAAAATATAGGATGTTTATGCATATAAGATAACGCAATATGATTTTTGAGCATCCATTACAGTAAGCAAAAAAAATTATTTAACTGTTAATGATCAAAACTTCTTTCCGTTTGGTATGTTCATCTTACAGAGAAAGTTCTGGCACTTTTCTGTATGGTTCATCAGATAAAGGTGTTATGGAAATGAGAGCAGCAGAGATGACAGACAATGTCTCGTTTCATCCTCCTGGCATATATGATGAGAATGCTTCCTTGGTACCTCAAGGTGATTGATGTTTCTGTCTATAAAGCAAATTCTTTACCTTAGGTAGAGTCTAATATGATTATTTGGATCCAGAGGGCCCTGGAATTGAGAGTTTTCAGATTATTGGTGAAGCCACACCTGGAGAAAAACTTCTTGGATGTGGATATCCTGTACGTGGGACCACTCTGTGTATGTTTCAGGTGGTTTTCTTCCTTTTTTTTTTTTTTCAGTTATGTAGAAACTATTTTAGGTTTATCAATTCTTTAAATAATTTATTAATTATTTGTATTCTGATAATTGTGTTTATTAGTGGGTTCGTCATCTTCAAGATGGCACCAGGCAGTATATTGAGGGTAAGCATTGAAATTGAGCTTTGACTTCTTGCTGTTGTGCTTTTTCAAATATTGTTCTGATTTTATCTTTCTTTTGAAAATTATTGGTTCAGGGGCCACAAATCCTGAATATGTTGTTACAGCTGATGATGTTGATAAATTGATTGCTGTTGAGTGCATACCAATGGATGATCAAGGCCATCAGGTATAGATATGGAATTATGATTCTTCTGCATCGTAGCTAGTTTTTTCCTGGGCATTTAAAATTGTGAGTAATGGTTTCAGCTGATATAAAGAAAGTAGTATTTCGAAAAGTTCTCATCATGCAAATTCAAGAAACAAATCTTAGAATTAGGAAAAGGAAATAAAATCCTTAAGACCTCTTTGTTATCCTATATAAACGACATTTCCTGAAAGTAATGATTAGAATTGTATGATTTTGTAAGATAAAGTGTTATACCCTAGAATTTGCTGCTAGTAGTCAATAATTTTGTTCTATGCTTTTTGCATTATGAGAAAAACTAAGGTACATTCAGCGTATCACATTAGCAACATGGATTCTACTTAAACATTTAAGCTCATTTTGTTTTGAAGTGTGAAAGAGAGTGTGAAACAAAAAGTTTTTGTGTTTCCAAAGATGTAGAATCTAAGTGTCAATTCATGATTGTATGGATGTACCACATTGACATAATAATTTAGTATACTGGATTGTCCTAGACTTTCTCTTCATATTAGACTTTTCTAGGAATTGCTTAATTTTATAGTTTATATCTTTTGTTTTTGGTGCACTTTTTTAACACTTTTTGTTACTTTATGCCATGTTGTTAGATTGCTTGTCAAATAAGAAGCATAATATTTTCAATATTCATGTATTTAACCTATTTTGTGTCAGATAGCACACCTGTTGTAACTTGCTGCACTGAGTATTTGAAGTTTAAAAAGAGAAAGTTCCAACTATGACTACTATTGTTATTATTTCATGAATATCTTGTTCTCCTGATTATTTCTATCATACTGTTTGATGTTATCAGGGGGAAATAGTGAGGCTTTTCGCTAATGATCAGAGCAAAATAAAGTGTGGTAAGTGTATAATTTAAATTGATGTTTGTTAGACTTAAATATCCTTGAGAATTCTTAAAACTCATCTACTAATTTGTTGTTCCCTTCTGAATGTCTTAAAACTCCTTAATTCTACAAATTTTATTTTACAACAATAAAAATAATTTTCTTCTTATGATTAACGAAATTTCTACTTTGGATAAAGTTATCGGTGTTCTTTATGGTCAACTTGTCTTTGATTTGCATTAGACGTATTCTTCAGGTTTCCAATTATGCAGGTTTGACTTGTAATCATTTATGGCTTAGCAATAACTTCTTGCATTTATCACATAATTTTGGTGGGACAATATTTTATACCACTTAGTACGTTATGTAAGTCAATGTTATTGTGAACAATGCAATTGCAATCATAGTTGCTTTTGCTTTCATCCATGAATAATTCAATAACAAAGTGTAGGCATAAACTAAATAGTGGTGCTACACTTACAAATTTAGTATACAAACTTTGATGTACAAAATGATGTGGAAGCAGTAATTTATTGATACATCATCCCTCTTCATTAATGAGTTGGTTGTGCATACAAAACGATGTGGAAGCACTAATGTATTGATGCATCATCCCTCTTCATTGATGAGTTAGTTTTTCTATATTCAGACTCCTAATCGCTTTATGACAAATTAGTTTGTATACAAAGTTTGTAAGCCTGGTATTATTCTGAAATAAATGGCCAGTATGTGAATTGGTGAAATTTAAAATCTTTTTATGCACATTATGAAAGCTGTTTGTTTGTATCTTTAATTGATCACATTAGATTGTTTTATTTGGAAGTGAATCTGTCACCTTTTGTGTAGCCTTTTCTTTGTGATCCATTAGTTGGATCTTTTTTTGCACAACTTGTTCAGTTTTGTATCTACTCTTTACTTTTAATGCAAGTCACTTTGTTTCTTCTAAAAAAAGGGTGGAAGACTGTTCTTATAACCAATTTATTTTGTAGACCCAGATATGCAGAGCAAAATTGACAGAAATGTCTCTGAAGGTGAAGCCACATTTAATGTTCAATTGCTGGTAGGTTTCGTTTACTTTTAATTCATTTATTCTGTTTATCCCAAGAGTTTATTTTGTTCATCATGTTATCTTGGAAAAGTAGAAGGTGATAGCTTTCTCCCAGTAATGGCTTACAATGTTTTAGTTTATGAGAGAATGTTGCTTGGTGAGTTATCTCAAACTAATATTTGATTCAGAGCTATTTAAAGTGTTGAATGAATAACCGGAAAATCAGCAAGCTGTTCTTGGAAAGATTGTGTGGAAATTAATATGTATGGTTGTTGTACTGGTTGTCATATTCAATTTCCTTATTGTAAAAGTTGACCATGATCTTCTACCTAGAAATCTTGTGTAAAGTGTAGAATAGGATCCTACAAAACACTGCCTAATTTAGAGGGATCTGGTCAACACTTAATCTTGTATATATTGTAATTGCAAAACAATATACATTACTCTCTTTTATAACATGATTTCAGAGAGAAAATACTGTCTATACAATATCCATTTTGCCAACCTTAGCCTAGCCTCTCATTGCTTAAGCATAAGTCTGCTTATTCTTTATTGGAAAGCAGAAAATTCTTTTTCTTCCAAATCAGCCTTAATTGCTATTATTTCAAAGAAATTTTTCTGAAACCAAAACAGTATTCTCTCTAGAAAGAAGAAAAGTTGTTTTCCAAGAATGTCTGCGCTCAGTGAAAGCACATCACCATCCCAATTATCTCTTCATTTCAGTCCTACCTTCACAATACAAAACTGCCTACCATCATCCATTACCACAACCCTAAGCCTGAAATGACCACTTGAAAACAAGTGATAAAATTTATTTTGGTCTGATTGCTATCATAAACCATAGAACTATTGAAAGTTGCTGGAAACTCCATTCCATCATATTCATTTCTCAGTCGGAATATGGCCTTGATTTGTTGGAGACTAGAATGCTAGGGTGTAAACCAGCTTAAACTCCAATCAAGTAGAATGATTAACTGGGTATTCTGGGAGACAAAATGGAAGATATTGTTAAGATCCTAGTTGGAAGGTATGAGACTTGAATCCTTGGGCTTCTTGTATGGGATTTATAAAGCTTTGGGCTCTCCCAGTTCAATAGCTAGCTTTTGAGGTGTGGTACTCCGATAGTTTTTATTAATTGGTATAGAGTCTACATCACGTTTCCCAATTGCAATCGTGTGGCGTAGGTGGTGACGTTGGCATTACAGTATTTGCCTAGGACTAGTCAAAGGACTAGTGTACAACCAACCTGTGTGAGCGTCCGGGTTGCGGAGTGTGGTGGAATGTTAAGATCCTACTTGCAAGATATGAGACTTGAATCCCACATTGGAAGTGTGGGTTTCTTGTGTGGGATTTATAAGGCTTTGGGCTCTCCCATTTCAATAGCTAGCTTTTGGGGCGTGGTTCTCCCAAGGTTTTTATCAGATGTTTTGTAGAGAAATTAGTTTATCTCACACTTGAGCAGAGATTGCATATGTTGTGTGGTAAGTCAGTTCATGCATTCATCATATAAAGCTCATCTGGATGCAGCTTACAGAATCCTATGCTATCTACAGTCTCCTCCAGCCAAGGGAATTTATTGCAAAAGATAGGAAGATGAACTGGAAAAACTTAAAAAGATGTTGATTAGGCTGGATCAATTCTTGATAGTAGGTCAACTATTGCATATTGTACCTGTGCTTGGAAGGAAATTTAGTTTCATTTAGTTATCAATTTTGTGTTTTTGTTTCAGAAATTCTTGTATCAAAATTAAAATGGAGCACGTTTTTCAAAAAATTAAGATTTGTTTGGTTATGTATTTTATGTTTGCATTTTAAAATTGAAGTAGTGACAATGAATTTGGTATGGTGGTTTAAAATGAAAGTAATATATATTATTCAAATATTAAAAAATGATTAAAATATGATATTTACTGGAATGAAAAATTTTAGAATTAAATAAGAAAAGTTGGTGTGGAATGGAAAAACGAAGATTGGACAAGTCTTGAGGTTTTGTGAGAGCATGGGAAAAACATCTTTTTGCTATTTTCTCTTAACCTTTCTCTATGTTTTGTGTGTTTTACAACAAAAATGCTATTGAAACAGTTCTTACACTTTCCCCAAAGCTTGAAAACGGGAATGACTAGCCTGAAAATGGTATTCAAACAGACAGTTGCTTGCTTGGAGAAGTTAAAAACAATATTTTATGGCTAGATCAAGTGCAAAAGCTGAGTTCAAGACCATTACTCAAGGAATTTGTGAACTTATTTGGTTAAGGGTCATTCTCAATACGCATTGGCATTCTTTGGAAGGACCTATGAAGGTTTATTTTTACAATAAAGCTACTATAAATATAGCTTGTAATCTTGGTCATAATGATCAATCCAAGAATTAGAGATAGATAAACATTTCATTAAAGAAAAACTTGACACTGGCTTGATTTCCACATTGTATCTTACCTCATCTAGACAGTTGGTAGACCTTAACAAAGGGCCTGTTATCTGGTAATCTACTGAAGACTTGAAGTCTTTGAATTTTTTGTGTATATGTTTAGGTTACAAAGAACCAAATATATAGTGTACATCATAGAGAAGAAAAAGGAAAGAATCTCTATAATAGGATAAAAATCATAAACTCCCTATATTAGTGGATCTAATCTAATCCCTTCCTAATAAATTTACACTTTACATGAAACAGACATATTCCTATTTTCAACACCTCCCCTCAAGTTAGATCATAGATTTTGATCATGGCCAATTGCCAAATTTCATCAAAGCTTGGTCGTGGTAGTTCTTTTGTAAAAATATCTGCAGCTTGTTCTTTGGTAGGAACATAAATCATACAGATAATTCCATCTTCAATCTTTTCTTTAATAAAGTGCCTATTAACTTCAACATGTTTTGTTCGATCATGCTGAACAGGATTGAGAGAGATGTTAATGGCTGTTTTATTATCACAATAGAGTTGAATCAGACCATCCATCTTAATATGGATTTCTTCCAATAGCTTCTTTAACCATAGACCTTCACAGATTCTTTGAGCTACTGCTCTAAACTCAGCTTCCGCACTACTCCTTGCGATAATATTCTGTTTTTTACTTCTCCAGGTAACCAGATTTCCCATAACAAAGGTGCAATAACCAGATGTAGATCGTCTATCGTCATTTGATTTTAACCCAATCAGCATCAGTAAAAACTTTAATTTTCTTATTTGCTCCCTTTTTAAAGAACAACCCTTTACCTGGAGATCCTTTGAGATATCTCAGAATTCTCATGACAGCCTCAAGATGTGCTTTTTTGGGAGAGTGCATATGTTGACTGACCATACTCAGTGCAAACGCAATATCTGGTCTAGTATGAGATAGGTAGATCAATTTTCCAACCAATCTTTGATATCTTTCCCTCTCAACCGAGTTTCCTGGGTCTTCAGCCTTCTTTCTTAATTCAATTGGTGTATCGCTTGGCCTACATCTAAGCATGCCTGTTTCACTGAAGAGATCAAGAATATATTTCCGTTGAGACATAGTGATACCTTTTGCTGATCTTGCAACTTCTATTCCTGAAAAATACCGCATTTATCCCAGATCTTTGACTTCAAACTCATTTGCTAAACTTCCCTTTAGTCTCTCTATTTCCATGATATTATCGCCGGTTATGATGATATCATCAACATAAACGATCAGAATAGTTTTCTACCCATCAGTGTTGTGGTGAAAGAACATGGTATGGTCGGATTACCCTTGTTGGTATCCTTGACCTTTTATGACTCTAGCAAATCTGTCAAACCATGCTCGTTGAGACTTTTTAAGACCATAGAGAGATTTCTTAAGTTTACATACCCGATTTTCTTCACCCTTCTTCCAAAAACCTGGTAGTATAGTCATGAAGACTTCTTCTTCCAGTTTCCCAGTTAGAAAGGCATTTTTTATGTCTAATTGATGTAGAGGCCAATCCAGATTGGCTGCCAGAGACAACAGAACGCGAACAGTATTCAATTTTGCCACAGGAGCGAAAGTCTCAGTATAATTAATACCATATGTTTGAGTAAACCCTTTCGCAACTAATCGAGCTTTGTAATGGTCAATAGTCCCATCAGCTTTATACTTAGCCATAAATACCNCATTTACAGTCAACTGAACTCTTCCCTTTTGGTATCTCCACTATATCTCAAGTGTCATTTTTTTTTCTAAAGCCCACATTTCTTCCATTACGGCTTCCTTCCATTTGGAATCTGCCAAGGCTTCCAGAATATTGGTAGAAATTTTTGTGCTGTCCAAGTTCGCAGTAAAGGTATGAAACATAGAAGATAAGACATTGTAGGACACAAATTTTGAGATAGGATGAAGTGCACATAACCTTAGTTGCTTTCTGAGAGCAATAGGTAAATCAATAACAGAAAGGTCAAAATTACCTGATAAGGATTCATCTGTACTTGGAACTATCAAGGGTTCTGACTCTTGTGGTGCTTCGGGGGTGAGATTTTTACTATCCTTTGATTTTGGCCTTCTTGAATAAACACGGATTGCTTTATCATTTTGTTGTGCTGTATCTTCCCCTGACAAATAGGATGGGTTGATAGTTTCTGTGGATGTGATTGGATGAAAAAATGAAAGGTCATAATCAAAGTCCTCTTGTATACTCACGTCCCCCCCATAAAGAAAGCTTTGGTAGAATGACGTGTTCTCAAAGAAAGTAACATCAAGACTAACAACAACAACACTGTTTGTAGAGGGATCGTAACATTTATAACCTTTTTGAGTAGCCTATGAAAACACACTTACGAGCCCGAGGATCAAGTTTACTACNATTATGAGAAGGAACATGGACAAAGGCAGAGCATCCAAAAACACGTAGAACTAGACTCGAACTTAGACGTGATGTAGGGAAGTGTTTATGAAGCTTTTGAATTGGTGTTTCAAAGGATAAGACACGACTAGGCATTCGGTTTATGAGATAGACTGATGTGAGAATAGCATCTCCCCAGAACAGGTTGGGCATACTTGTAGTAAATAGCAAGGCACGGGCAACCTCTAAGAGATGTCTATTTTTTTGCTCTGCAATCTCATTTGTTGAGGGGTATTTGGACAAGAACTCTGGTGAATGATCCCATGTATTCTAAGGTACTTGCCTAAGATGGAATTGAAGTATTATGTGCCATTGTCTGTGCGTAAAATTTAGATTTGTGTCGAAACTGTGTTTGGACCATAGAATGAAAAACAGTAAATATGGACCGAACATCAGTTTTATCATGTAATAAATACACCCAACAGACACGCGTATGATCATCAATAAAGGTTATAGACTATTTTGTATAAGTACGATTGGGAGTACGAGAGGGATCCCAAAGGTCACTATGAATAAGGGAGAATGGTTTGGATGACTTATACTGAGTTTGTAGAAAAGAATTCCGTTGATATTTAGCAAGTTCACAAAATTCACATTGAAATAAAAAACTATTTTTATTGAGAAATAAAGATGGAATTAAGCGTTTCAAATATTGAATATTTAGATGTCCCATCCTAAAGTGCCATAACATGACATCATCCTCCTTAGATACAAAATCACATATTGCAATTTGTTCACTCACATTGGCCTCCTCAAAGTAGTAGAGACCATCACACTCCTTAGCACTGCCAATTGTCTTCCCCGATGATAGGTCTTGAAACAAACAGTAGGATGAAAAAAATTGAGCAGAGCAATTAGAGGTATTTGTGAGTTTACTAATAGAGAGTAAATTGCNAAGATAGATTTGGGACATGAAGGACATGTTCAATAGTTATAAAATCAGAGATTTTAATACTCCCTTTTCCAGCAACGGATGAAAACGACCCATTTGCAATTTTAACTTTCAGATTACCAGCACAAGGTAAGTAGGATGAGAATAGGTGAAAGGAATCGGTCATATGATCTGAAGCACCCGAATTAATAATCCAATATGTTGCTTTAGATGTGACTGTTAGAGCATTCAGAAAATTACCTCTATGAGCTAAAAAAGTGGAAGAACCTTTTGACTGAGATTGACAATTCTGATGAAACTGAGAGAACA
>JANKKB010002948.1:19346-41161 GCA_026225775.1 Bursera palmeri
AGAATTCTTGTTTTCCTCTACTGTTTTTTCTGGCTGTGGAGTAGTAGATACTTGATACCCTCGGTTTTTGTTGCTCTGTCTGGGTTTTCAATTAGCAGGTTTTCCATTTAGTTCCCAATAAGTTTCTTTAGTATGTCCAGGCTTTCGATAGTGATCACACCAAGGCCGTTTTCTTGGACCAGATCCTTAGGAAGGTGGTCTTTTGGTGGCTAGTGCAGAAGGCTCGGGATCATTAGATCCAGGTGTCCCAATTTCTTTCAACATTACTCTTCTACGATTATCTTCACGTCTGACCTCAACAAATACTTCACGTATTGAAGGAAGAGGACGACGGCTAAGAATTCTGCCTCTCACATCATCCAGTTCTTGATTAAGCCCAGCTAAAAATTCGAACACGCTCATTTTCAATTTTCTTCTTATACCTAGAACTATCACTGGAATAAGCCCACGTATCATCACAAATCTGGTCAAGTTCTTGCCACAGTATTGTCATCTCCATATAAAATTTAGTAACATCCTTGCCTCCTTATTTTAGCTGTCAGAGTTGAGTTTTAATTTCAAAGATTTGAGAAGAGTTTTCAGGATCCGAGTATGTTTCGCGAATAGCATCCCAAACATCTTTCGTTGTTGGTAGGAANCAAATAAGTTTTTCTAATTGCTGGTTTCATGGAATTGACCAGCCATGATATTGCTGTGGCATTTTCTGATTGCCACTGTTGAAGCAAAACCTTCTCTTTAGATTATGGTTGTTTCGTTTCTCCGGTAAGATATCCTATTTTCCCTTTGCTGTTGAACAAGAGCCGCACCTTCTAAGCCCATTCCCTATAATTTCTACTGCCATCTAGTTTCTCTATCGTGAATTGGAATGAACTACACTCAGAATTGTGAGTCGAACTCCTGGCAAACGCACTACCAGGGATTTCAAAGGGTGAAAAATCTGTCATCGAAGGAATTTAGCCCCTATATGAGAGTGTAGGGAAAGAAAAAATTCAATCTTCCACTGGGAGTGTCACAAAGAAGAGAAGAGCTAGAAGGGAGACGAAAAACTGAAAAAAAAAATAATTTTCCTGCTTGGAACAGAAGAGCAGCCGCCGACCGGTGCACCAGAATTAGGGAAAGACGGCGGAAGGACTTTCTTGTTGAAGGGTTTTGTTCGCCGTCGACGTCTGAACACAATGGTGCCNAGCGGTGAGATGAGACGCTCGTCGAAAATGGAGATTGGCGCCAAGATTTACAAAAAAATCGAATGTCGTGTGCGGAGCGTGGCGGCGCGTGGCTGCTTTGACGTCGGAGATCTTCCTAGGTTTTGCCGGTGAGGGAGAGGCGATCCGTCTGGTGGTGTCAGTTGGTTGATCGGACACCGGTGTAGCTTTCATCGGAAAGAAAACAGACGGCACAGATAGGAGACCGGCGAGAGGAAGAAGAGCTCACACTGGTGATGTCGTAGTGAAGATCTAACACCGGAGGAACGTCGTCGGAACAGTACTGATCGCCAAAAATAGTATTTTTTGCGGGGGGAAAAAATTAACGGAAGGTTTTTGTAGTTTTCCTGATATCCCACTCTGATACCATGAAGACTGGAAGTCTCTGGATTTTTTGTATATATGTTTAGGTTACAAAGAACCAAATATATAGTGTACATCATAGAGAAGAAAAAGGAAAGAATCCCTATAATAAAATAAAATCATAAACTCCCTATACTAGTGGATCTAATCTAATCCCTTCCTAATATATTTACACTATACAGGAAACAGACATATTCCTATTTTCAACATCTACATTTTGAAAGATTGTGTGCAAATTCATGTAAGTAGTTGTTGTATTGGTTGTCATATTTTGTTTCCTTAAAGATGTTTATATTATGTTTGATTAAAAGTAGTATGAAAAATGTTGATATTATGTTTGATTAAAAGTAGTACTTCATACCTAAATATGACAATTAAATTCGACGGATTGGTAATGGTTATTCATTGGTTGTGCTTTTCTGCTATACACTATGCCTTTGAGCACAAATATGATTATTCCTATGTCGATTGGCTCTTGATGCTGATTTAAATGATATGAGTGAAACATTAATGTTTCTAATTACATTGTTCTTGATGCATTTTAGATGGATGTTTATAAATCGACCAATCACATAGGTGATAATTAATATCGGAATATTGTTGTAAAGATCTGTCACAACTTCCTTTAACAGGTGGATTCTTCTGAGATTTGGGAGCCAGCAACTCTGATATTGAGACAATCAAGTTACCAGATCAAGATACAAGAAACTGATGTAATTGGAGAAAAGTTTTCGAAGGATTTATCGGTATGCTATTAGGTTTAACGAACTGTCCATGAAATATAGATCACATACTATATTAATGTGTTAACAGCTGACAATTTTACCGCGATAATAAACCTTTGAACTAAGAAAAAATTTCTTTTACTAAAACTTTCATGATACTGCACTGATATTGTTTACCATTCTTTCTCACATGCAAGATACCAGATATTATGCTTTTCTTAGAAGCGCTTGAGAAATCTTGCTAGGACATACACAGTGGATCAATAACCACAAAATTGCTGACTAAACATTTTTGGCTATCAATATAAAATATTAAATATATTTTTTAGGAACTTGTAGAACTAGTTGGTGAAAAAATATTTGTTATTCTTTGGCAAAAAGTTCATCATTTCTTTGCATGAAATTGCACATCATTTTCTATCTTATTGATATTGCAGATCAAAATACCTTCTGGGCTCTCGACACAATTTGTTTTAACGTGCTCTGATGGTTCTTCACATCCTTTCAAAACGTTTAGTATTCGGTAATACTTTACTTTTCCCAATTTGAAATTAGTATAGAAATTCTTTATCTCATGTTTTATGTTCTTAAAAGAATCATTGTGCATTTTGGTTATAATGAAGCTTGTCATTGATGCTTTATAGTTTGGTGCTCATTTTTTACATCCATAGTTTCCCTAGCCTACTAATAAGTTAGAAATATTGAAAAGAAATTTTAAAAGACCTATTGTGGCTGTTACTAAAAGCTAAATAACCAGGAATGAGGTTCGAAGTAGATGTAAATCCATTTAATGATGTCACCTTTCTTGGTTTTGCTATTGAAACTAAAGTATATCATGATAGTTAGACGAATATTTGGGGAAGGGAAGTGCAAAAGAGCTAGAGAAGAAAGTAAGAAAGAGTTTCCGTTGGACCATATCAACATTCATTCTAGTGTGTTAGACAATAACTCAAACATCTTATACTTAACGGTGGTTTTGCTGCATTAACTTGTGAAAACTATTTGAAGCAAAATTTATCTTTATCCCATGAAATGCATTATTAAAACCTAGGATGATGCATAATCAAAAGACTAGATTGAGAACAAGTAACATTGATGTTCATTTCATCAGTTGCGAGTCTCTTTAAATTTTGCCCTCGATCAATGGCATGTTCATTTAATATGTCTCCATAAGTAATTTGTAGGGCACTGATTAATAAGACCAAGATGTGTACTCACAAATGGATTTTTGAATCACTAGTTGATTATTTCATGATGTATGATGTATCTTCTTCAACAAAAAAGGCTACAAATTCTCATTCCAATTTGAATAAGAAATTGAATTCTCTTACAAGTTAATTTTTAGCATTAAATTTTAGTGCATGTTTTTAAACCATTAATTTAGCCAATTTTTACTCAAGTTAATATAATGTTAAAATGCCAAGGCTAAATTTCTGGTCCATGATCTTTGATTGAACTCCAATGCTTTGAATTGCTTCATGGCACTTGAAATATAGCATTGAGATATAGGCTTGACTAAAAATATGTTTCTGTGCATTCTTAATATCTGTGTTTGTTATCATCAAATCTAAGATCTATTTGTCACTAAGGTCAACAGATCCTCATCTTGGCTACCTCAAATGTTAAAACCTATGAACTTTATTTTCCTCTTTGGTTGCAACTTTTTGCCTATATAATTTTGTCTTTCTTTTTGCCCTCACTATATTTTCGTAAATACTACATGGGTATATCCACAGAATCAAAGTTATATGATGCATGTAAATTATTTTGTTTTCAAATATAATGCTTTCTAACATGATGCATTTAATATTTAATTCTTTTGTTTTCAAATATGATGCTTCCTAGCATGATGCATTTAATATGTTTTTGCAGAATGCGTGATACTCTTGTACTGACCATGAGAACGTTCCAAAGCAAGGTATTTTTTCTGCTAAAAAATCTACTAAGGAACTTGTTTAACTTCTGCATACTTATTATTCTTTTTAACGTCCTAGTGCAGAATAAATAATCTAAATCCTTTTATTTGCTTGGGGAAATATTCGATTCTAGGAGTTCAGGGATATTTCATAGTTAAGTCATAGTACTAGCTAAATTAAGTTTCATTATTTGAATAGGAATTGAATGACTTACTAGATGAGGACTTTAGTTTTTATGGCTTGTTAGTTATGAGAAAAATAGTAGAAATATTTCTTGTATATCTTTGAATAATATTAGATGGATATTTATACATTTTACAATAGATAAAGAAAAGAAAAGAAATAAATTCTAATTAATCTTCGAAATCTACTCCATCAATCAAGGATAATCACAATCTGTCAATGAGTAATCTAAGCAACTAATCTTTCTATTCCAACACTCCACCTCAAGCTGGATCATAGATATCCAAAATTCTTAGCTTGCCAACAAGGAACTCAAATTGTGGTGACTGGATACTCTTTGTAAGAATGTCAGCAGTCTGTTTTTAGTAGGAACAAAATGAATGCATAGTATTCCCTCTTCTAACTTCTCTTTGATAAAATGTCGGTCAATTTCAATATGCTTAGTCCTATAATGTTGTACTGGATTATGAGATATACTTATAGCAGCTTTATTATCCGAATGTAGTTTCATAGGTTGTTCCTGCTGAATTTTTAGCTCATCAAGAAGTTTCTTTATCCAAAGAAGTTCACATATTCCTTGAGCAATAGCGCGAAATTCAGCCTCAGCACTACTTCTAGCAACCACATTCTATTTTTTACTCCTCCAAGTCACAAGATTTACTCCAACAAAAGTACAATATCTAGAAGTGCCTGGCGTGCGTCTTAAATATCCGAGAACCTTATATGCTGCATTTAGATATGCCTTGTGAGGAGAATGCATATATTGGTTCACAAAACTCACCGTAAAAGCAATGTCAGGTCGAGTATGAGACAAATATATCAACTTCCCCACTAATCGTTGATATTGACTTGTATCCACCAACTCTTCTAATTCTGTGCTCTTTTTGAAATTTGTATCCATAAAAGTATCAGCTGGTTTACAACCCATCATTCCAGTCTCATCTAGTAAATCAAGGATATATTTTTTCTGCGATACAAAGATATCTTGCTTAGTTCTTGCAACCTCCATGCCTAAAAAATACCTAATCAACATGCACAATAAGGATTGAAATTTGTCCCTTACTAGTGTGTTTAAAGAACATAGTGTGATCTGCTTGATTTTGAGAGTACCCAAGGCTTCGAATAACTCTGGTAAACCTATTAAACCATGCTCTAGGTGATTATTTAAGCTCATATAATGGCCTTTTGAGTTTACACACCTTGCCATCCCCATATATGATAGAGGTGAATCCATATAGATTTCCTCATCAAGTTCTCCATTAAGAAACGCATTTTTAACATCAAGTTGTTGAAGAGGCCAGTCATGCATTGCGGCAAGAGATAGTAGTACTCTTATAGAATTCATTTTTGCAACTGGAGCAAAAGTCTCCAGATAATCAATTCCATAAGTGTGAGTATATCCCTTTGCTATCAACCTTGTTTTGTACCTTTCAATTGATCCATCTTCCTTGAATTTAGTTGTGAACACCCATTTACACCCAACAAGAGTCTTTCCTCTTGGTAAACGAACCAAATCCCAAGTTTTTTTTTTCTTTTTCAAGGCCCTCATCTCATTAAGAACTGCCACCTTCCAGTGTGGAATAACAAGAGCTTCTTGTATAGACTTAGAAATTTCTGTTTTGGATAGGTTAGACACAAAACATTTTAAGGATGATGATAATCTGTGGTATGACACAAAATTGGCAATGGAATGAGATGTACCTAATATAACTCTTTTCCTAAGAGCAATAGGAAGATCAAGATCTGAGAAGCTATGAGATTTAGAATGTAGAAAAAGGTTAGTATTACCTGATGATTCATGACTTCGAGTTGATCTTGGCAGGCTAGTTGAGGATCTGGTTCTATACTTCGCTATTGTTTCCTCCTAGTATAGACCCGAAGCTCAATTGATTTTTCATAAACTTCTCTTGTTTTAGCCATTAGTTCATCTCCCTCTGAATCAGATATTTTAATGTCTGATACTATAAGAGGTTGTTGGTTTTGTGAAGTATCAAGTTGATCGGAAGAAGAAGGAACAAAAATATCTGAACCTCGGATATCCCAAAACTGATCTTCCAGGCTAGGATTCTCCCCCTGAAGAGAAGTTGAGGAAAATAAGGATTGATCCTCAAAAAAGGTAATACCTATACTCATTCAGAACTGATTTTATGATAGGATTATAGCATTTGTATCCTTTCTAAGTTGGAGAGTAACCAAGGAAGACATATTTAGTAGCTCTAGGGTCAAGTTTGCTTCTTTGGTTCTTATAAACGTGAACAAATGCAATACAACCAAATACTTTTAGAGGCAATTGACTCAAAAACCGAGTATGAGGATATGTTTCTAAAAGAAGATCAAGAAGTTTACGAAATTGACAAATACGAGAAGACATTCGATTAATCAAATAGAAAGCTGTAAGAATGGCTTCACCAAAAAAAATTTTAAGATCTCTTGTGGTAAACATAATGGCACGAGCAACTTCTAAGATGTGTCGATTTTTTCTCTCTGCCACCCCATTCTGTTGAGGGGTTTAAAACAGGAATTCTGATGAAGAATCCATTTTTTCCTAAGAAAGGTTCCAAATGTAGAATTGACAAACTCTTTCCCATTATTAGTTTGAAGGATTTTGATTTTTATTTGGAATTGGATTTCGATCATATTATAAAATCTCTGAAAGACAAGGACAATTTCAAATTTTTCTTTTAAAAGATACACCCAATATTCCCTAGTATGATCATCAATAAAAGAGATAAACCACTTAGTTCCTATGACGCTCATAACTGATGATAGTTCCCAAAGATCACTATGAATTAGTGTAAAATGATGAGAATGTTTTAAAGGCTGGGAAGGGAATGAAGTACGATGTTTAGCAATTTGGCAAATTTCACATTTTAACCCAGAAACATTTTTATTTTTGAACAGAGAAGGAAATAATTTGTTCAAATACAAAAAATTGGGATGTCTTAGCCTATAGTGCCATGATATTATTTCATCTTTAACAGAGAGAAAAAATATTGTTTGAAACTTGAATTGGTCTTTCTAAAGAGGCTTCACCTTCAAAGTAGTAGAGCTGATCAACTCTTTTAGTACTGCCAATCATCTTCCTTGAATGCATATTCAGCAATACAATTAGAATCCTCGATAAGTTTACTAATGGAGAGAAGATTACAGGAAAGATTTGGAACATGTTGGAACATGTAAAACAGACTGTAGAATTAGGAAGTTTAAAAGTTTGATTGACCATTTTCCCGCAACCGGAGATAAAGTTCCATCAGCTATTCGAACTTTAAGATGATCAGAACAAGGAAAATAAGATGAAAAAAAAAAGTGATTGGTTAGTCATATGATCACTAGCACCAGAGTCTACATCCAAATGGTTTATCTAGATGTTGAAAGGAGGGCAGAAGAAAAATTACCTGACTGGGCAAGAGAAGTAGCGAAAGAAGTAGAAATTTTGACCTGGTTTAACAATCCATACAAATGTTTTAATTGTTCCTTACTGAAGACTGGAGTCTTTGATACATTGGTATGGGTAGAGGAAAATTTCTCCATAAAATTTCTCTCATTCAATTTAACAGTAGAAATAGAGGGAAGAAAATTTTCAGATGGGAAAGCCATAAAGGAAAAATGGAGACAGAAAGAAGTGAACCTCAAAAATAATAGGAACAAGAACAACAAACCCAGTGCTGAAGTCCACTCCACTTTTGAAAGGCAATTTAAAATGTCAAGCCCAGTCTCAATTGACAATACTCACAAGCCAGCAAAAAATTCCTCAACTCTCCTCCAGATGCAATATCCCGCAGAACAACCACAAAGACAGTACAATACAATCAAACAGCTGAATCAATTGGAAGGAACAGGAAGCAGAACCTTCGTCAGAACCTTTGCCGGAGATCGCCCAAAGATTGCCGGAGATAGGTCAGACGCGTCGAAGGCTGCTACTCGCGTTGCCGTCTGAGTTTGGTGGGAGGGCCGGTGTAGGTCACCACTGGCCGGAAGCAAGCAGATTTGAAGCTGCCGGAATTCGGGAAAGGTTGATGAAATCGGAGAAAAAACAGCTGGAGACATAGCAGAAAGCTTCGGTAAGCTCTCCAAGGGAGAAATCAGCAGCAATGAAGGCTGCTTGAGAAGAATAAAACTTGTTGGAACAAAATCCTGGTCACCGGAAAAAATTTCTGACCAGTGATGTTGTCGGACAAAGGAAAAACAGAGCCAAGGAGACCTGCTCTGATACCATACGAGAAAAATAGTAGAAATATTTCTTGTATATCTTTGAATAATACTACATGGGTATTTATAAACTTTACAATAGATAAAGAAAAGAAAAGAAATAAATACTACAGAGCCAAGGAGACCTGCTCTCGCCAGTCCCCGATCTGTGCCGTCTTTTTTTTCGATGAAAGCTACACCGGTGTCCAATCAACCAGCTGACACCACCGAACGGATTGCCTCTCTCTTGCTGGCAAAACCCAAGAAGATCTCCGATGTAAGAGCAGCCACGCGCCGCCATGCTCCGCACGATTTTTCTGCAAATCTCAGCGTCGATCTCTATTTCCGATGAGTGTCTCGTCTCACCGCCGGCACCATTATGTTCAGACGTCGACGGCGAACAAAACCCTTCAGTCAGGAAAGTCCTTCCGCCGTCTTTCCCTGATTCCAGTGCACCGGTCGGCGGCTGCTCTTCTGTTCCAAGCCTGAAAATTGTTTTTTTTTTTTTTTTTCAGTTTTTCGTCTCCCTTCCAGCTCTTCTTTTCTGTGTGACACTCCTAGTGGAAGATTGAATTTTTTTCTTTCCTTTCACTCTCATACAGGGGCTAAATTCCTTCAATGACAGATTTTTCACCCTTTGAAATCCCTGGTGGTGCATCTGTCGGGAGTTCAACTCACAATTTGAGGGTAGTTCTTTCCAATTCACGATGGAGAAACTAGATGGCAGTAGAAATTATAAGGAATAGGCTCAGAAGGTGCGGCTCTTGTTCAACAGCAAAGGGAAAATAGGATATCTTACCGGAGAAACGAAACAAGCAGAATCTAAAGAGAAGGTTTTGCTTCAACATTGGCAATCAGAAAATGCCACAACAATATCATGGCTGGTCAATTCTATGAAACCAGCAATTGAAAAAACTTATTTGTTCCTACCAACAGCGAAAGATGTTTGGGATGCCGTTTGCGAAACATACTCGGATCCTGAAAACTGTTCTCAAATCTTTGAGATTAAAACTCAACTCTGGCAGCTAAAACAAGGAGGCAAGGATGTTATTGAGTTCTATATGGTCAGTCAACATATGCACTCTCCCAAAGAAGCACATCTTGAGGCTGTCATGAGAATTCTGAGCATCTCAAAGGATCTCCAAGTAAAGGGTTTTTCTTTAAAAAGGGAGCAAATAAGAAAATTGAAGTTTTTACTGATGCTGATTGGGCTAGATCGATTGACGATAGACGATCTACATCTGGTTATTGCACCTTTGTTATGGGAAATTTGGTTACCTGGAGAAGTAAAAAACAGAATGTTGTCGCAAGGAGTAGTGTGGAAGCTGAGTTTAGAGCGGTAGCTCAAGGAATCTGTGAAGGTCTATGGTTAAAGAAGCTATTGGAAGAAATTCATATTAAGATGGATGGTCTGATCAAACTCTATTGTGATAATAAAGCAGTCATTAACATCTCTCTCAATCCTATTTAGCATGATCGAACAAAACATGTTGAAGTTGATAGACATTTTATTAAAGAAAAGGTTGAAGACGGAATTATCTATATGATTTATGTTCCTACCAAAGAACAAACTGTAGATATTTTCACAAAAAGACTAACACGACCAAGCTTTGATGATTTCATTGGCAAGTTGGCCATGATCAATATCTATGATCGAACTTGAGGGCGATGTTGAAAATAAGAATATGTCTATTTCCTGTATAATGTAAATATATTAGGAATGGATTAAATTAGATCCACTAATATAGGGAGTTTATGATTTTATCCTATTATAAGGATTCTTTCATTTTTCTACTTTATGATGTACACTATATATTTGGTTTTTTGTAACCTAAATATATATACAAAAATTCAGAGACTTCAAATCTTAAAGGTGCAATTCAAAGTTTTTATGAGCAAATTTGTTATCCAGCCAACACTGGAACATGCTCATGTTTATATAACAATTTTGAAGGTTCAAGCCATGGTGAGGTAGAACAGATATTCACTCTTTTATGCCAGATATTTATAAAGCAAGATTGTTTTAGGGTCCTTGATTGCAGATTTCTAGACCCCTCATGTCCTTGTCATATTTCGTTCTATTAGAAGTTCATGCTATGTTCCTTAGAGGCTAGGATCTAGGTATATATACAAGTCTGCGATTTTGGTAGAAAGATTGATCCAGAAATGGTTTTGTGATCGTCTGTTCATGGTTTTGATTAGCAAAATACATAAGCATACATTGCAAACAAAATCATACAATCAAGAACTTAAGGAAACAGAAACCTGATCTTAATTCTAATCTATGAACATTATGGTAACAAATAGTTGTTAATATTCTATGTTTGGTAGAAAGCAATTTTAATTATGGTATATTTCTTTAAGTGTGATAATAAATTCTATAAACACTTGTAATCAGAGATGTAAATCATGCTGTGTCCAAATAAGTTTTCATTTGTGCTTCGTCTCGTATTTTTGTCATACCTAATTTTAAGTAGGTTGGCTGAAAACAATTCACTAGCCAAATATTTTCATGGATAATGTGTGATTGAACTATCAAAATGATGTGGATATTTTCTGCAATGCTTTGCCTTTGTCCAAACACAACTTTTTTTCTTTCAAAAATGACTTGTTTCTCATTTCGTTTATTTACCATGACTATGCATAATAATGTTTTCGTTGGTTTTGCTATATGGAATGGAACAGGCCTTGGACGACAAGAGAAAAGGAAGAGCGTAAATCCTTTCCTTCAATTTAGTAGATATACAGAGTCATTATTCATTATAGGAAAGTGGAAGACTAATAAAGTAGCAGTGAGAATCACATCTTCTTTTAAATAAAATGAAATAAAGCGTTTCTTATAGATTCTGAAACTCCATTTTGATATTACTCAATTCAACGTACACTGGACCACACAAATATGTAGCATTATATACTAGCATGTAGATAGCACATTCTTCACCCTTTTAACCAGATATCTTGTGTTGTATTATTCCAATATATTTTATTTTTTTTTTCTCATTGATCACACTTTCTATTTTCCAAATATTGAACACTGTCAAACTAATATTTAATCCTATTTATGCATTTGAATGCAAGTAGGGGATTGTTTGTGTGACAACAACCAACATAAGCAAATAAATCAAGCCAGTGGTAGCGTCTAATATAAAATAACAAAACGTAAATTTGTATGTTAATACATCAAGAGAAGTGAATTAAAATAATGTTATTTCATTTGCTTTAGGTATTCAGTTTGATGGTTGCGGTGATTTTTCAATGCAACAGGTATCTCACTACTATCCTTTTTAAGAAAAATCTGATGGCTTGCATAAAAGCTAGTTTGTCTCTCAATTTTTGGTATGCCATATCCATTACTTGAGCAATGCCACAACCATAATCATTTTTCCTTTTAGATAAAGCGATCCTCTACTGAATCACATATGCAACCAAATGCTTAGACTGTTCATCAAAATATTTGATGACACCTTTAATGCGAACCATAACAATTAACGATCACCAGTCCATATAAAACTCTAGGATTCTCTTGTATAGGAGGCAAAGTTTCATTGTACAAAGTTGGACGAAATTCAGCCACCAAATCATGTCAGCGTTGTAGAGCAAGACCATAGACTCTTTTGCCCACCACACTTTCTCACTCGTGTTTTTTAATTGATAGCCATCAATTATTTTGATGCCAACAGTATCTCTTGATACATGCCACTGACAGCCAACAAAAATAACATTTTAATTCTGACAGCCAACAAAAATAACACTTTCTCACTTTCTAAATTAATAATTGCCAAACAAGTACTTATGAAACATAACGTAAAATAAGAGGGAAAAAAAAAAGTTTTACCATACACTTCAAAGTTTTTTCTTATCATCAATTATTTCACAACATACTATAAATAATTATATCAAAATTCAGCAATCTCAAATAGGTCTTAAAAAGTAAAATTCACAAAAAGATTGCAATGATTTTTGGGAGTACATACCGGATCTCCCCAAGACATTTGACAATTTTGAGGTCACTCAGGTTTTCAGAGAATCTTAAACACCCACTATAGGTAATATGGTGGTTTATCATCCCAAAGAAACCGCTTAAACACCATAAATTCACAAATATTATATTGATCATTCCTCAGTTTCTCCATTAGATATGCTCCTCCATGTCATCATGTTTATTCTCAGGAAGCACAATTCCTTCAGAGAAAATGAACTTACTGGTTGCACCAAGTACATTGGCCATTTGTAGAACTATAGTTTGAGATGTAGTTGAGGTTGGCAGGACAGTCACTGGAAGGGAAGGAATACACGAAGGTCGGAATTCCTTCTTGTTGAAGGTTGGTCTATACAGTGATAAGACTGCCCAAAGAAATATGAATCTGCAGCAAAGAAATAAGATTTTTATACCATAATCTTTATTGAAATAGTTTTAATTTCTCAGAAAAGACCTCATAAGTCGGATAACCAATAATGTCTTTGTTCAGACAACCTTTATATTGCTCATAGAACCTTTTATCATTTGCAGGCCCAAAATTTCAACCTCACAAAAAGAAAAAGAGAAGAGTAAACGTTACCTCAAAAGAAGTCTCCTTAGGAATGGATCACCTAAAATCTGTGCCCACACTGGATCAAGATTATCTGATGTTGCCAAAGTTGATCCCAACTCATTCAATGATGAAGAAAGAAGCTTCTCAGCCTTCATACATGTATCCTGAAGAGAATTTCCCTTATTAATATATCTAACAAGACAAAAAAATTACCAATAATAAAGACAGGAAAGGGTTGACTCCTGCACACCATCTCAATTTCAGAACCTGAAATACCAAGCAATAGACAGAAGGCCTGCAATGGGGCTGTGAGGAAAAAAGTGAATGGGCTACCATTTGGGCCACGGGTATAATCAGCAGAAGCAATGGGAATTGAACTGCTTGGCGATAGGAGCATTGCAGCTGGCTCCCCTTTCTCAGCTCCATTTATAACCTGCAGATATTTTAATGCCATGACGACCTCCCCAGAAGCTTAAGCAATTTATAGATAAAATGCTGGAAACCCACAGAAACCATTCAACATCAACCGTTAACTGTATATAGTTTGAATACAAAAATAGATAATCTTGCTTGGAAGCCACAAACTACAAAGAGTATAATATAACGCTGGACAAAAGCTACTATAACAAAAAAAGATGGAAGCCACAAACTACAAAGAGTATAATATAACGCTGGAAAAAAGCTACTATAACAAAAAAAGATGGTTGTGATATTAAGGGATCAATCAGGATTAAGTTACACAACTTCCTTAACCTATACTATTCAATAAAAAAAAAAATTTCCATTCAATATCTCCAAGATGTTATGCTATATGTTGCAAACCAAAAGCATTCAAAGAATAATAGGAGAATATTTCAAAGCTCTAATAGCACTAATTGTCAAGATTGGCTTTGCCATCTCAACTGAAACTCAAGCAGTGTCTAGTGAGGGAGGCCAAAGTTTTTATGGCATTTGACATCGCACTCTTGAGCATGTGTAGATCGGCCTTGTTGCATCTTGCCAACATTCCTCCCCCAATATGATGCTCCCAACAACAAAAACAAATCAAATAGGCTCTATTATCATTTGCCAAGATTGTGCATTGCCATCTCAAATAAAACCAATATGGTGTCCAATAAGTGAGGCTAAAGCCTTTTATAGCATTCAATATCACATCTCATGCGCATGTTCTAAGAGTCCTCCACCAACACTAATTGCTAAATTAGGTTTAGATTGTTAATCTCTAGAGGGGACACACATATACTTTAATATTAGTTGAACCTATTAAAGCCACTCCAACCCAAATGGAGATTTAAAAAAAAAAAAAAAAAGTGGTTTTAGATATGCAAAATACAAGTCCTACTAGACCATGCATGGCTGACCNCTCCAACCCAAATGGAGATTTAAAAAAAAAAAAAAAAGTGGTTTTAGATATGCAAAATACAAGTCCTACTAGACCATGCATGGCTGACCAAGAGTTCTAGTTCTAGATCATATATAGCCAATAGCCAACCATGACTTTTATTAGTCCATGCATGATCAAAAATCCTATTAGACCATGCACGGTAAAACATCCTACTGGTCATTTCTTAGCCAACAAAAAGTATTTCTTGATCATTCCAAGCCACGCAAAGTCTATAAAATACTTGGCGAGAAAAGCAAAGGAAGAGGAGAAAAAGACTTATGCACAAAGTCATCATTGTAAAGTAAAAGGACAGTTGTTATTAGATCCATTTGTTTTAGAACTCTTCAAAGAGAAAAAGACATATTACTCCCAAAATTAAGGAAGAGATAAAGATAAGGATAATATCTTAGTGACAAAAAGAGCATAGATGAGACAAATTAACAGACTCTTATTCCAAGTTCTACCCTTCAGAAAAACTCCATAAAGGAAAGGTCAGATGTCAAAGACGGGATAAGACAAAAATAACCCAAACAAAACAGCCACAAAAGAACAAACTTGAGTGTCCTAATGGTTTTGACGGCACTACTGCCAATGCCTCTTTGACGTTCTCTTTTTTCTTTGTTTTTGGCAGATGTTTACAGCAATCCCAGACCATCTTCCACATCATCCAATTCAATCTCAGTTGACCAAAACTTTTTGTGTTAATGATTTAAAGTACAAAAAATTTATTAATATTAACGGCCCATACTAATGAATTTATGACCTAATCTAGTTTCTTGTTCTCTACAAGAAATATGTGTAATTATCATAAAAGGTAAATATTACTACATAGTATGGATCAAATTTGAAAGGTCCCTCTACTCTATTGTAAAGTCTTTAGGTAGGTGTACCAAGATGTTGGAAAGATCCTCTTCAGAAGGTATCAATCATCAATAAGATAAAAGAAGATGTAATAAGAAAAGAAACTCCAATCCATTAAATAATTTCCTATGCACCAGAATTTAGAATAATGAATCAAAATGCTTTGCTCCTACATTACTTGCTTACCAGCTTTTAAAGGGTATAAATATCTTTTGCAACACTACCTGAAGACCTTAAAAGAAATCATTATAGAAGTCAAAAGTATCAAGAATTTCTCAATTTCGCTCACATATCCTTAAAGGAAAAGGCAAAGACTCTTTGAGAATCTGCTGTTTTAGCTATCTGTTGGGTTCTATGGCAAGAGAGAAACAACAGGATTTTTGCTGAGAAAAAAGAAAACGCTGACAGTTAGTGGGATAGAGATCATTTCTATACATCCTTGTGGGCTTCAATTGGAAAGGAATTTCAAGAGCCTTCTTTTTTCTTCATTTACCTTAATTAGGAAGGTGTATTGGGAAGGGTTTATTTAATGAAGTGGTAGTTTCTGTTGTTGCTCAAGACATGTCTTCTTATGTTGTCTTTGTAAAGGGTATTTACCTTTACCTAGGTTTTTTTCCTTCTTAGTGGTCAGCCAATTCACTTTGGAATATCCTTTTTCTGAATTAAAATAGTTTCTAAAATTCTTAAATTAAGAAAAGAAAATAAAATATATCTCTGTTTTCAAATCCTTTAGTATTTACAAGTAACACCTTTACGATACTTAACCATGGACTTAACATTTAAAAATTTAAGCACACTAATGAAAACTTAAAGTAAAAATATAAGTGCAATTACAAAAGAGTAGGAGTTCACACACTTGCCTTGAATGCTTCACTGCCATCACTGTCAATGATTATAAAAAGCGGTCTTCTTGTGAAGGGAACAATATCAGAAGGGTAAATGCAATTTAGTCCTGGAAATGGATTATCTGATGTCAGAATAAACATTCCACATTTCTGGTCAAATCAAGGGTGATATAATATATGCATTTATTGTATAAAAGAGCTCCCATTCATTACTTTTGATCTTGGTGTATCAGTTTGTACAAACTGATACTGAGTCATATTTCTGAAATGAAGACCACTAAAACTATGACAGACATGAATGTAGGAAAAAAAAAACAATGGAGAAGAATTAATAAAAGCTTTTAACAGATCATCAAAATCATTTTGGAGAAACATTCAAGCAGTTGCATATTATTTTTCTCTAATTTTTGTAGATAGGGAACAAGTCCCTCAGGTTGTTTGACACAGTATTCTAGTCCATATCATGATTTCAGAATTTAGTTGCTGCAAGCATTATTTGTTCCTCTTGCGGCAAGCACCGAGCAGTAGTGATTCATATCGCACTAGTAAAGAAAAGTTAACCAGAAGACAAAAATATTTGCTGAGTATGAAGAGAGAAAGTTAGAACCAGAACATGAAAACATTCACTAATTATGAAGAGAGAAAATTAGATGATCTAGAATTAAGGTCATGTATGCAATCTCTTTAACCTAGTTTAAAAAGAGGATCAGACTATCACTTGGTTAGCTGAGATGAAAGAGTACCTCCATTCCCACGGGTACCAATCTGCAAGCAGTCAGTATGGTAACCTTCGCAGTCTCCTTTACTTTCCCTTAAGGTGGGGTTCGGCCTATTATCTGGTGAGGTGAATGGAGAAATGGAATTTGCATCTGAGGAGATGGTATGAAACTGAAAGTTCCTGTTAATATTGTCAACAGTGTTTGTAGAAGTTCCAGCACCTGATGGAGAGGAAATAGAGTTTTCAACTCTTCCTCAAGCAATCTGAATGATGTAAAAGGGTTGACAACCTCACATTCCTATTGTAAACAAAATTTTCTAATCATGAGCTTGGACACAAATAGAATTCGAGTTACCTGAAGCAGATAAATATAGTAAGAGAACACCATCTGGCGGGAGCTCCTCACACATTGTGGCGAGTACCTGCCCAGAGAAAGAACAATGATTGGTAATTTATAACACCATAGGATCATAAAACTGGGAAAACACATGCCAAACAAAGTTCTAACACAGATTCTGTCAAAGTTGCAGTCTTGCAGATAAATATATTAGCATCTTCCACTGCTTGTGTTTGTGTGTGCATAGCTAAGAACCCCTGATGCAGAATTAGAAATACAAGTCTATTAATACTCTTAAGAAATATTTTAATTTAGGAATTCAAAGATATTACTTATGTAAATCAAATAAGTCAGATTTATTACTCGTTTAAGGTAGGTTAGCATTCCTAAATCAAATTTTTCTATTTTGAGCAGAACTTAAACAAGTTGTTATAAGTAGATAACTAGTCTGTCGCTTTGATTTGCCCATTATGAATAGGCTTATTATTGTGTCATTGGGATGTGGACGAAAATGATTTTCCTATTATAAATAGATTCATGTTTAAGGAAAAAAACTCTTTCTCCATGCGATGGGCTTAAACCATATTTTTATTTTATGGTACTTGCATTTATCAACCAAACTACTTAAACCTGATCATCATTAGGTTAATAAAGGAAACTGTGAAATTTTAAAAAGAATAACTACAAGAGTGACTTTAGAATTTACATGACCTATTTAACAATATTCAAAGATATAATAAAGCAAGAAACAGGTTGAAAAAATTCACAACATACTGCTATAAAATGTGTCACTGATGGACGATATAAGATGGCTTTCCGTGGATTAGGTGGCAAAGTAGGATCAGTAATATCCTGAGAATAGTTTATGCGACTAGGCCCTGGGGCCCCATTCTGAACCATTTTAATATTACTTGACTGGTAAAATGAACCACTGGCTTCCCATTCCAGGCACTGAAGCATCCTAAAGGTGTCAAGTGTGAGCTCAGAAAACTTGACCTGACCAAGAACCACAGTAAAAAAGGTAAAATCACGAATACCTTAGTGTATCAGGAGAAACAAGTTATTGATAAAATCTAAAGTAGGATTACAAAATTTCCATTTCCATATAGGGCAACAAGAGGATAAGGAAAACTTGAATTCCTAACCTCATTACTATGGTAGCTGCTCAATATAGCATCTCGTAATCTTAAATTTCTCTTTGTACCAAACCCAGCTACATGTGGTAGAGCATCTGGATGCAAGTCCAGTACAAGGCTATATCTTAGAGGCCTCATATTCATAAAAGCCGTGTCAGCTTTCAAAAATCTAACTATTTCCTGAACCACCAGCTTCCATTCCCTAAAATCTGTTTCCTGGAAACAAGATCATCCGGGGGTCATTATGCATTCGATGTACAAGCAGAAAAATTCCAAAGAATTCTGTTTCCATTCACAACATTCAAGAAGAAGACATTCTAGTTATCAAATATCTCATGGAATTAAAAGTTTCAAAAAGCATTGGATAGCAGTTACAAAGAAATATATGTGACCACAAAACGATGAAAACCATGACCAGAACTAATGATATACATTCAGTTTTGAAAATGATACTGTGGTATGAGTTGCAAGCAATTTTAAAAATTAATCCAAACCCACAAGCGAATTTTGTGAAACAATAAAATAAAGTGATTGAAAAGATTTTGAGAATTTAAGAATCCTAGCTTTAATGAAAATTCAGACACACCCTTCCACAGCACACTATCATTCACTGTGATATTTACATCAGTCGTTTCCATTGTATTTCATTTTTCCAAGCCCAATAACACGTGAATAAGCTGTCTAATTCTTAACTTGGTCAAGTATTGAATCTTAACAATAGCTGTGAACAAACCTCATACATAAGGGAAGTCATATTAGAGTAATGATCCCCATACAAAATTCTTATACAAGCTCGTCCGTAAAAAATTGATACAGTACTACTAAATAATTTCCAAATTATTCATTTTCGTTTTCTTAATTTATTTTAGTTTCACTCCGTAAATCACATCATAGCATATCCATTTCTATAATTTAATTGGTATAAGGAGTTTGTATGTGTAGGCTGTTCATCAAGTTATAACCACCAATATGAAGATATAAAGGATTTATGTTCAGTAAATAGACCTGAAATGTCCTCTTGCATTCATCAAGCAACATTTTTAGATGATTAACCAATTGATGCACCATTTCACGTCGGTTGAGAACTAAACACACCATCAGAAACCTAGCGAGAAATCTCAACTGTTTGTTTGCCAGATTCAGATGTTGATACAATCCATCTCTAAAATACTCTCGAGTAAATATGGCTTCATAAAAGATATACGACTCAGACAAATAGCTCATATCACTCGTCCGCATATATTGTCCAAAATAAAGCTGAGCAATTCGAGAGGCAATCTCTCCAATCTCCCACCTTTTGAGCCCAGCTTCAACCAGCTTCTCCCGATTTTCTTGTTGAAACTTCCACAACTGTGTGTACACCTTGAACACCTTGTAAAAGTATGTATTGTACCTAAGAACAATAACAACAAATATACATCCCCTCATCAAATTTCACTTCTGTACTTGAAAGCCACAATTCATGTTGCGCTTAAAGGCTATTAAAAAAAAAATAAACAAACACTTAATCATAAAATTTGCAGACGCTCAATGAGAAAAATAAATATCCTAGTTAATATTCCACATATTTTCATTTCAATAAATCATTACAAGGAAATAATTATGTTATCTATGACATCTCCAAGGAAATTAAAATTAATTGATCCAGTAAAATCCAAAAATTTGCGTTGTCCCTTATTTTCTAAACAAAAGCGAAGAGAGAAAAACCTGTTTCGCTCATAATAAGGCAAGTCTCTGATCTTAGAAAACTTCTTGTCGGCTTTTTCCACCAGAGACCAATACACTTCGCTCACCGGAATATTATTACAACTCTGACCACTGTTAGTATTCAAATAATTCGTATTATTCGACATCTTTTTCTTCTGTTGCTTTGCCTTCAATTTCTACGAATCATTGCGCCGAACTCATCTCATCGAACGATCAGATCGTCCTATCAAGGAAGATACGGAGGAGGCGATTGACCAAGAAATTCCGTTAGACCGTGTGGAAGAGAACGGCAGTTTAACCGAGCAAGACTAATTGCTTTCGTCTTCCCAGCGCCTTCCCTGTGTAAGCGATTGTGGACCATGGCCTTGGTTCTACTGTAAGGTAAACTACAGTGAAATTATTAAACGCCCCCGCGGTGCGGGCTAGTAACAGAGTCACCCCAAAATTCAACTCGCGAAGTTATGTATTCACTATTCAACTGGCAAAATATTTAACAAATAAATAAATAAATTTTAATCACGTATAATTTTTATTATTAACTAATCAATTAATTTTGAGATTTATGAATATTTTTGTATCATGTTATTTTATAAAGAAAATTTTAGTTTTATGATATGGTGGAGCTATTTGCACTTAAAAAAAGTGCTTCAATACTCATAATTCAAATTATTTATAATTAGAATATCTACAAACTAAATTACTTAAAAGACCTTAAATAAAAATATATATTTTATATTTTAATCCATCTATCATGAACCTTAATTCTATTTTCTTAATGATGCCTAACGGCGTCGAGATCAAAAAGATTATAGGATTGTTGATCTCTCCTATAGACCCTTTTTTATCTACACCAACTCATAATTTATAATCTTTGATAGGATAGAAAAAAAGAGAAGAGAATAAAATTATACATAATTGTGCAAGAGAAAAAAAATATATAATTTAGGTTTAATCCAGGTTAGTTTGGGAATATATAAAGGTTTATAGAGTAAAGTTTTTATTTTAAAATTTTAATTAAAGGTGTTAGCATCATTCTTATATGTCTTGAATGCTTTTGTAGATAAATCTCATCTTACCAACTTTAGTAGTGTGATTTTCTATTGTCAATTTGAGACGCGACTGGCTGTGCTGCGCGAATGGTGGTGAGATGCGGCTGGTCGTGCTGCACAAACGATGGTGAGACGCGGCTGAGCTATGGTACACGACGGGCTTCCGATGCAATGGTGTTACTTCAAATAATTACGAAAGGAAAAAATGTTTATCGGTTGAAAAGAAAAAAATGAATATATATATATATATATTTATTTATTTATTTGTATACACAGTTACAAATTTACCCTTCAAATCATCAACTTTAACGGAAGTCATTTAACAGCAGGGTTATTTGGAGCTATTTCTGAAAACTGGGTATCGTTCAATTTACCGTTTAATCTATTCAAGTTTTATTTTATATTTTTTATTAAATTTGCAGCCGTGGTTAGGCCTTTGTCCCGATTTTTTTTCTAAATTTCACTATTATTTAATTTTTTAATATTTCCATATTTTTAATAAAAAATTTTGAGAAATTGATTGGTCATTTAAAGAACATCCAAAGTATTACACAACTAAAAGAACAAAAAAAAAAAAAAAAAAAACTGTGTGATTGGTTTTGGCAACAGTTTCTATCTCTATTCTTCAATTCTTGTGGAGTGGCAATAATTCAAGTAACCAAAATTACA